>VCHN02000226.1:0-49772 GCA_007115665.2 Sequoiadendron giganteum
AATAAATTTTTTTATGAGGAGACGTTATTTATATTTATGTTAAAAAATCAAGATTATGGTAACTAAAAGCTTCAAGGAAAACATGTGTAAACTATGTCATGATAGAAAAAGTTAAATTTCCTATTTTTCAAAAATAATTTTAATTCTAAAAATATATTAAGATTTTACGGTCTGAATGATAAAAATTCAAAAGAAAATTCAAGATGATATTTTTTTGATATTAAGGATCAAGTAAATAACAAATCCATAAAAAAATATTAAATACATAAGAAAAACATTAAATATTTCATCTTTGTCTTATGTATCTCCCCCAAACATAAATCTTGAACAACAATCCCAAAGTTGTTTAATAATATTTAGTTTATATCACTTTTTCAATTTCTATTGAGTTTCCTAACCCAAGTATATTCAATAGATAAAATCTCTCCTATATGATTAATACTGTTACACAAAGACATTTTTTTGATAAGAAATTGAGAGTTTAATATAAATTTAAAATTAAAATAATTGGTACAATTTAACATTCCTCTTGAATATTTCCATTAAGAGGTCAACCTCATATAGATCATTAATGATATCCATATCAATTGAACCAATCAAATGAAGCTTTATGCATGTGTCCCATATCACTAAGTGTTATCATTCTAAACATAAAATATACAAACCATATCCCAAATTTTTTTAATTCTTTAAATATGGATATCATTAATCTTGGCAAGGGGAGCAATCGGAAAATATAATGTAATTGAAGCATCGTATAAAAACTTCTAAAACAAGGGATCTAGAAAATATAAGATCTTCTAGGGTTCATCACAACAAATAACTCTAAAAAATTATTTAATATGGAACATTTTAAAGAAGAATTAATATCATTAATAATATTTTTTCTATTAAGACTTTTAGGAAGTCAAACCACTTGACAAGGGGTCTTCTCAATAAGATATTTGTTAAATGAAAGATATTAAAGAGATGATTTTTAATAGACATTTATGCTCTATCGAAGTGGCAACATAAGTCTTTCAAGAAAAATATATATAACATACAATGTAATATTACCATCTTAGAGCATGTGTGAAGTTTATCTCTAGGGGTATATAAATCTGGTCATAATTTTTCATAAACACTTTGAATGACATACTTTGGAACTTGGTGGAAGTGACCTAAAAAATAAAGAGAACATTAAAAAATTTAAGTGTATCTTAAAATCAACCCATACCCATCCGCAATGTTGAGATGAGGGGAGATAAAAATAGAGAAGCTGATTATAACACTTTTTCCATGTCATTAAATCTTGTAGTAAAAGATAAGTTAACAATATAAGATATCCCATAACAATTTTTTATAATTCTTCTTTTTTAATAAAAATGGAAAAAACTGTCTCAAAAATAATATAATTAAATAAACATATCAAACAATAAACTATAAACGATTAGAAACAGAAAGAAGAAAATGAAAGAAAATATTTTATACTACATATTTAATCCAAATTCTTTACATTTAATCCAAATCCTTTACATCCAATTCACTAAGAATTATGAGGGAAAAATATTTAATCAATTTATGAAGCTTACTATAAAATTTAATGACCATTACTGGATAGTTGTGTTAAATACATCTTAGTAACTATAATCTAAAAATAGTCATATTGCAACATACTAAGTTTTGATTGTATGTTCATAAAGTTTGAATACTTTTGTAAGTTTTGTATTTACAATTTATTCTCTTAAGACTATTGTGTGATAAAAGAGAGAATACTATTGTGTGATAATTTCCATATACACAGACTATTTTTTAATAATTGTAATAAGTTGAAAAAATGACTACAAGTCACAACTGTGCAAAAGCTACAACATCTATAGTAATTGTTTGCATCATAGTGATAGTAATTGTGTTTTATTGAGCCATCAACTAAACATAAAATTATATTATTCAATTATCATTTATCATTTTTTATTGATTAAAAATATTATTTTCTTTTATATTTTATTGGAAATGTGATAAAATCTAGGTTAAATTTAATTGTGAAGTTTTTACAAACTAAATTTTGTTGAAAATATATTCTTCACTATTATTTTATCTAATGTTAAAACTGAAAAAATATATATCATAACATCACAAATTTTATTTTAAAATTTTCTCTTTTTTACTGAAAGAGAAATTGAATGTATTATAATTCACACTTTAAAATTTAATTTTGATGAATGATGAAATCAACCAAATTTATATAATTATATATAATTAAAATTCTATCAAATAATATTAAATTCAGATTATACAAAACCAAAAGCTAAAATCAGATTATACAAAACCAAAAGCTAAAATGACAAAAGAAAAAAATTGTATGCAGTTCCTCAAGAGTAAATACACACAATGAAAAAAACCTTTTGCCTTATTTAGATCTACTTTGTAACTACATCTATATATATCTAGTAAGAATACTACTCAAGTAGCTATTAATTTGGTTGAGGAATACATTTTATGTTGTATTTAAATTTCTCATCTTCTGTGATAGAACAAGTAGCGACTTTAAGAAGTTTAGACGCTTCCTCCGCTTTTATGGCTTTCAGAATAGTGATTATAAGATTTTGGAAAGTATATTTATCTCCATCTTTCTTTTTCACCCATTGCTGTCAAGCAAGCAAAAGTGTACATCACCCATTTGAGTTAAATTAAGATCAAAATCAAAATCGATCAGTAAAACGTGAATCGAGGCAAACACTAACCTGCGATGGAAGAATATGGGTATATGACCATTCCCTATTTTCTAAAGGACTATCTTGGACAATCATGACTTGTCCTTTCTTTGATAAGGATTGTCTTTTTAATTTTAGGTCTAAAACTTTATTATGACTATCTTGATTCATATTTTATGGCCACTATCCTTGTCTTAACATGTTTAAAGTGACTATCCTCTTCATTTCATGTTGATTTTCCTCATCATTGAAGTCACTGCCTCTCTTAATTTCATGCTAATTGTCCTCATCATTGCAGTCACTGCCCCTCTTCCTTTCATGGTGACTATCCAAAAGATCCTCATTTGACTCCATAACATGGTGGCCCACCAAATGCTTATGTACCTGATTATATTTTAACCTTGCTTTGCATGCTCATCATTGAAGAAAATCATGATTATCATTCTTTTGACTTCCCTTCATAAACCCTTCCATAATTTAACCTTTCATAGAAAATATTAGCCTCAAAATACTTTACTATGTGGCTATGCTCTTCAATTAATTATGCTCATTTTAAATGTTAAAACCTTGGAGACTAACCCCTATTTGACTTCCCTCTACGTGTGTTGAGGTATTGACTGCCACTAACTTGTTCCTCTCGACATATTAGACATGATTCAACAAAAAAACACAAATGGCTTATGGAAAATTAAAGAAACCTTCAATATGCATTGATTATCTTTGAAAGGTATGTGGTATATTGTCCATAGAGTGACATTTTCTGGTGATTGTCCTTTCTCTTTTTTCTTCCTCATTATCAATGCTTTACCATTCATGCCACTATCCTTTCTTGAAATGATTATCCCTTGCATGATGATTATCCTTTCCTTTCACAATCATTGTCACTTATTTGGATGCACCAATTCCTTGGAAGGCCTATAGCATGTTTCCCATTGATTGTCATATCATAGGTCTTCTCATGAATATTCTCCTTTTATTACTCTTTTGGAACTTTTCTATGAGTGTGCAGTTTAAATATTACTCTTCTCAAGCCGTAATAGAGAGAATTATGTACGTTCTTGACTTTATTAATATTTCACAATGATTATTATTCTTTCATTCTTCATACCAATGTCCTTACTCTCCACGTTAAAATATAACAAATTTTTCCTCAACTCTTCATTGGACAGTTATATTTGATATCCAGGTAATTGTAACTATAATATCCATTGAAGTCACTCTCCTTCCTCATCTTGAAGACCACTGTCTTTAGAGTATTAAGAGCTTAATTTTAACCAAAAAGTATCATTATACATGTCTTCCACAAATCTAACCTTTGTGTCATTGACTCTCATTTTTTCCTTGAAGGATGTATATGGTCAACAAACATGATAATTAACTAATTACAAATTGAATCAAGACCACTGTTTAAGAGGTTGTCTTTGTATGTTGCATCTAGATGATCCAAAACTCGTTTGGCAACTCTAGTCATAGTATTCAAGGCTTGAAGTATAATATATCTGGGTTGGACTCCTTTACTTCTTCCCAAGTAGTTTGTGACCCATGCTCTTCAGGCTTCTATGCTTGTTAGATTTTGTATAATACGAGCATAAATTAGGGTCTTAAATGGTTTTCTTTAAGCTTCAAACCATCCTCATACTAGGATTACCCTCCCATCTATCATTAAGAATCGTATCTATTTCTCTCCTTATTATGATTTGCAAAGTATTCTGGTTTGAGCATATGCTTTCAGTTCTCCTAAATTCCCATCATTTTCTAATTTTTAATCAACTCTATATAGCCCTATTCACTTGTATTCAACGTTTCGATTCTTAAAAAAAATAATGATATTTGAAGTAAATATGGATGGTAATGCCAGGGCTTCAAAAGGATTGAACATACAAAACTATGCATAATGAATTCTACATATTCAACTATACATGGCTAGGTGTGATTGAAAGATCACAACCTCAGCGGCTCTAAAATTTACGTTAATTCATTTTCTTCCATAAAAGTATAGTCTAATGACCATTTTTCTCTACAATGAACTTCATGAAACTAAATATTTTTATGGTCACCATTGGAACATTTAGAACAAGAAGAAGAAACCCTAGAAAGACTCAAAGAGGAACTCAATCTTAGCTAAAAAACTAAATATCCTTACTAGAGACATTAAACCTCCCATGAATTTATTGTGGAGAACATGATTTTTAGATATGGGAAAACATACGTTTGACTATCTAAGTTTTATTAAAATCCCCATTGACACAAGTTTCAACAAAGGACACATTATGACTAATGCCTCCTTAAGGATTAAAGACCTGAGACAAGAAAATAATCATTTAAGACATACATTCAAGGATTTTCTAAGGACTATTAAAAATAGACAACAATTATAATATGACTATGATTTATTTTAATTAGAAATTACATATTTATAGTTTCCTTTCTTATGTTTTTGGTTTTCCACCTAGAAGGAGTTTTAACCTAAACAACAATATCGCTCAAACAATGAGATTGAAATATACTATGGCACTCATAATGAAAATAATGATGAACATAGTCATGATTCTCATGTAGGTAATCAAGGTTTTAAAAGTTAGTTGATTAGTTTGGCTAATGTGGAAAATCTTACACAACTAATCAATATGCTTCATGATATGGTAGCAAGTGATTCAAATGGATGTTAAATATTGCAGATAATTTCAGATAGCTTATATGATGCATCAATTTTTTAGACCATTAATATGTCTATTATAACTACTCATACTAATAGTTCCCTTGACATTAGTGCTGCAATATGGTTTACTTATCCCTTTCAAACTTATCTACCACTTTTTATCCTATCTCACAGACATGCTCTTCCAATCATATCTCCAACCTCTATAATCATTGATTAAATCATGGATAGAGGATATAATGAAAGAGTAGATATTCATCTGCCCAACAATAAAACATAAAAATTTAGTGCATGAAGTCACAATAAATCTTAATTACCAAGGCAAGAAATAAGAACAAGATGTCATTGGACAACAAATTTTACACATTAATTGAAATGGTAGAATTTGTTAGAGTGAAAAAGGTAATCACATAATTAACTAACATATGGACCTATTTACACCAAAATCATAAGATTACTTTAGTCACACTCTTCTTTTGTCTCAAGGAATAACATTAGGGCACATGCCAACTATTCTTGTTGTTGGTCTTGTTGTTGTTGTTCCAACAAATCTTGTTGTTGGGATAGCTATTGAACTACTTGTTGTTGTGCTTGATACTATTGTAGGGCTTCTTGATATGCTTATTGTTGAGCTACTTGCAATTGTTCTTCGTATTGAGCTTGCGCTTGCACTTGCTAAGCTTGATATTGGACTTGAGCTTGAGTCTGTGCTCATTGGGTTCCTTGTGAATCCTAGGTAGCTTGTGTGGCTTGTGCAGCTTGAGTTGTTGCACAGCTTGGGTAGCTTTCTTTTGTTGTAGTAAAGCTTGAGCTTGGATAGCCTATTTTTCTTGTTGTGTTGATAATTGTGTTGCTTGCTGATTTTGAATTTTCTGAAGTTCCTTTTGATAGGTGGCTTGTTGAGTTATTTGCAACGTAGTGCCAAATGATTTTGTCATGTTGGGTTTTGGTGGTGGTGGTGGTGGATTAGGAACATTATTGGCTATTGTGATGGGAAGCATTATTGTATTGATAATTGGGGTTTGGGTAATGGATAATGAAATTGATATGCTTGATCCTTGGGAGACCATGTTTTGAGATATTTGGGGGGTGGTAGATGATGTGTTTATCGTTGGGGTTGTTTTAGTGGTTGCTACCTATTGTTGTGATATTGATGGCAAGATGGGAAGATTTAGTATATTTTTTTGATTTATGATTGGAGTGTTGCTTAGATTTTGTTGAATGATGGCAGGTAAAGGGGGAAGGCATAACCCAAGTGGTGGTGTAGATGTTAATGGCGAAGGTGGAAATGGTGGTGTATTCCCTTGGAGAAATGATGATGATGATGAGGGATTGAAGATTCCCCTTGATCCAAAAAATCCACCTTCTCCTTGTGAGGTCATGGGGAGAGAGGTTTGTGCACTGAGAGGATATGTCGGTGTTATGTGAAAAGAGGTTAAATGGGTAGGATCATGAAATGCAAGTAGAAAGTATGGGTGTAACAGATTTAACGGGATATATTTTCCCAATATGGTGTTTGCATCCATGTCTTGATTGTTCACAAGGGGATGTTCTGGAATTGTATGAAGCAATAAACTTCCCTTGTTGGCAATTGGTTGAGTTGGAACAATGGATGATGTGATTTGTGAAATGCTTTGAGTGATGCTTTGAATTGGAGGTGTGGGCGGGATTGGAGGCATGATCCCAAGAAGTTTCTTCACAATAGTGCTTAAGTCAAAATCAGAAGGGAGTTTAGCCCCTTCTTTTGCCAGTTCAAGCATGTATTGGGAAGGATTAAGCCTCATCATACTATTGAAAATTCTGTGAGTTTTAGTATTTTGAACCATTTCAAAGATTTCATCTTGTCTCATCCCTAAGAAATTATTGGTGATGTCTTCGACTTGACCTTCCTCTTGAGGATTCTATGATGATAGAGGAATATTGGTTAGGGGATTGCTTGATCCCATGGTATTTTTTTTTGGAGTGGTTTGGCTCAAGTCACTCGAAGTTGATGTTTCTTTCTTGGTTTCCATGTTCTTCGTGTGTTGTGATCTACTTTGCAACATAAAATAGGGATCAATTTTCAAGAATGTGTGAGATGAACCTCTAATTCTTTGGATTGATCCAACTTTAGACACAAAGGAGAAAAAATGGGAAGATTAAGGATCAAAGTGTAACGATGAGATAAAATGGAAAGTGGATGATGTGAATGATTTGAAATCTTGAGAAATCTTGAAGGGCATACTATACTTTGGGACTTTTTAGATTTTGATTTCATTTGTTTCAGTTTGGTTTGATTTGATCTTGAATTTGGCTTGATTGGATTTGATTTTGGATAATGAGCTCATAAAATCTAAGAGGTTGGATGTTGTCCTAGAGTATATTTGCACACAAGATGATAATTTGACTAAGTGTGTAAAGAAGGATTCATCTATACACCCCTAGTCAAACAAGATGATTTTGGGTTTGATTTTCTTTTTTGAATTTCAGATAATGAACTTATAAAACCCAATATGTTGGATGCTATAAATGGGTAGACTTGTTAACAAGGATTGATAATTTGACAAAAAATGTGGAGAAGGATTCATCTACACACTTTTAATCAAACCAGATAATTTTTCTTTTTCTGAAAGCCTAGAAAAAATGATTTTTCAAGATTTCCAAGAATTGTTGGTGAGATGATTTTGAATAATGTTTGAGGGATGGATGAGAATGTTGATTTTAATCCTAAATTAGACCTAGATAGAACTAATTTCTAAAGACCTCAGTATTGAATAACATTCTTGGTACTTCCTATGTGAGAAATGCAAAATTTTGAAAGAGAATTGGATTTTGTTGGCAATAAAATTCATATAAATTAAGATTGTTCTTTGATGCATGTTTCTAAAAGTCGAAAGTCAATCTTTCTCAAACTTCGTAGAGCATAGAAAACGTTTCTTGTGAACTTTTTGACTAAGACCTTCAGACAGTGGTTTTCAAATTTTGATCTCTTCCAAGAAATTATTTGGAAGAGAACATGTGTGGGGTTCAATTGCTTCTTTGCTTAATGAATTCATTTTCTCATAAAAAATTCTTGATTAGGTTTTCAAAATAGATGTCTAATTTCCTAACTTCTTCTCATCCCATAAAGTCCATTATGTGAGAATCAAGGAAATCAAGGAAATTTTTTCCTAATAATGAATTTAGTGAGAATAAATTATGATATAAAACCGAATACTTAGAAGCCTCTAAGGATGAAATCCCTAGGGCAAGCAAGAGCACTTGGATTTTTCAAAGGTATTTGTTCCCCTTAAAGGGTTTGAAATTTTAAGGATTTGGTGAATGTTTGTTTTAAAGCGTTTTAGATCCAAGCAAATTATTTTGATTCCAAAGTGATGCACAATCCTAGGATAAAATGAGACAATATTTGTTGAGTTCCCACTCAGATAAATCTAGCTATGCTTACCCTTAGCATATGATTAGATGCTTGACCATACAGACTTCCCCTTATAGTGCACTCACTTCTCGGGTTAGCCAAGCATCAATACCCATGAAACTCTCGTATAATACTTCTAATCTCTACCAAGAGCCGTAAAAATGTGGGACGGCTTTAGAATGATCGTTCTTGCATTAAAAAATGAATTAAAGATTTGGGCCTTCTAAACAAAAGGTTTTAGTGTAGGAATTTCGTTCATGGCGGATCATCCATATGACAAGAGACCATTTCTTTACTTCTTTTCAGAACAATCCTTATGCTACTTGAACTTTCCTCAAGTATCCGCACTTATATACCGGTTGGAGGTCGTTTGGCTTTAGCATGTTACCGGCTGGGTCGTTCCTAAAATGTGAATGATGAATTTCCACCTACACAAATACAAAAGAGAAAACATATAATTAGCTCATTATGCAAGTTAGAAAAACATTCCCCATGAAATTAGTTTGAAGCATGAAAATAGGAAATAAGATGAAGAACACAATAATAAAAACTAGTAAATCCTTTCAAATGAAAAAACTCACAATCCCATGGGAGAATTGGTATCATTTTGATGTGGAAAATGGCCCTTTCCTAATTCCTTACAAGATTGATGATAAATGATGAAGATTTGATGATCCTTGATGAAATTTCTTCATAACCTAGCTATGAAAACATGAAAATTGATGAAAATGAACAAGTATGAATGAAAATTGCTAAGAACTTGATGATAATGATATTGCTTGAAGTTGGGGATCTCAAATTCAAATAAGAGCCTCCAATAAATAGAAGAGAATGATGGAGAAAATGGGAAAAAGAATGAATGTGGTACTAAAGACCAAATAATGAGAGGAGGCCACTTGTCCACATATGATTGGAGGAGGAATGAACACATTTTGATGAATGTGCACATAAATATGCTTAGGTGGATTTTGAAGTTGTTGAAATAACAAGTTGGAGGGAGAGAGGAATGGAGTAAATGCCACTTAGCTCAAGGAAAAGGAAATGTAAGAGGTCTTAAATGCCTTGTTGGATGTACTCAACCCTTTTGGAGGGATTTTTGAATTTGAGGAATATTCTCTCATTGATGCCAAGTTGAGAGAAAATAAAAGAATTAATAAATCAAATAAAATGATTTATTGTGCAAGTTGTGAAATCTAGATGATTTGATGGATTAAGATTAGGATTTATTAGGATTTGTTTAATTTAGATAGGAATTAGCTGATGTGACAATTTGATTTATATTTTTGGATTGATTTAATCAAAGTTGAGAGAAAAATGAATTTAAACTGAATTAAATAAAGTTTAATTTATTTAATTAAATAGAATGGTGTTAGTTTTAAATCAAATAAAGATAAATTTATTTAAGTTAAATGCGATGACTTTAGAGAGTAATTAAATAGAATGAGTTATTTAATTAAAAGAGGGACAATCAAATTAATTAAATAAAATGATTTATTTAATTAATAGGAGATAATGACTTAATCAGATAAATTTGATTTATTTAATTAAGAGATGAAATATGATGAATTTAATCGAGTAAAGATTATTCAATTGAATGAAGAAACAAGGAGATGATTCAGGATGAACTAGTGTTAGTAAGATCAAGATCAGATGTATAGGATCAGTCTATAAATTTTGTGTGTCTACGCAAAACAAAACTGAAAGAGAATATTAAATTAATAAATTAAATATTTCAATTACCTATTTATTATGTGAAAATAATAAAGTATGGTTAAATTATAAAATAATAACAATTAGGAGAAATTTATAGTTCAACTTTTAGATCGCACGATTCCCATATAACTATAGAGTATTGGAATATTATCTCTCTCCACCATAATGAATTAGGATGATAGTTTTCAAGAAAGATCTAAATATAGGATATCGGATGTAACATATTTTTTATAAGTTTTAAAGAAAGAATTAATGAATTTGAAGGGGGTCATTAGTGGTGATCATGGGATAACATTTATTACTCTTAGCTATTCTCCCTATGAATTCTTTCACTCAGTTTTTGAATATTTAGTTATCTAATTGAATGGAGGAATGGAAGAACATTGGCAGCGGATCTGTATAGAACAAATTTAGTGTAGGAGGGTAATCAATTTTAGGGTGCTCCCAAGATAGCCAACATGTGCACGAAGGCCAACCATGCACACATACTAATCAATTGTATTTGAAATGAAATAAAGGCTACATATGTGTGAGGTATGCGTCGTCCTCATCTGCTAATTCTACATGTCTATATGTGTTTAGATCACTAAAAAAGTATACTTTGTACAAACTTAGTTTGTTTTTTTTGTAATGCTTGTATTTGAGCTATTTATTCATTTGAAATAAAGTTAGGGATCGTATTCCTCAACTCTAGCTTGTCTTTCTTTTAATGTGAATAAAGTTTAATGGGATGAAGGGGTTAATGTCTATCTTATTTGTTGGTGTTTAATTCATACATGGATTGTTTAATTCTAGTTATCTATCTAGTTAACTGTCTTGATTGATGAGTTTTACACTCCACTCTTTTTCACTTTGGATGGATTTTCATCCTAATCTCCAAATGTTGTGGATCTTGATCATGTTGTTTCTCCTATTAAAGAAGGTTTCTGCTTCTTTCATTAGACAAAGAATTTAATACAATATTCCTATTGTTCATCGGTGCTTGTTTCTAATTTCCTAGATTTCCTTATTCTGCCATGGTATCAGAGCTTAGGGGGAGTTAGTTTCAGGTCTTTAGGTGAACAATTTGATTGTATTTTTTAGTTTCCATTGCTCTCTTTGCAAGTGAGCATAAATTCAATGATCTATAGCGTTTCAAAGATTTCAAAAAGGATCTATGGATTTTTGGAGGAAGTTGTCGATGCATCAAGGGAAGCTGCAAAAATTGGAAGGAGGGTGTTGATTCAAACAATCCGTCAAAATTTTAATCAGTTTCCTCTCTCTAGTAATTTTTTTTATAATAAAAGTTGATTGCAGTTTGAGGTGAATGATTTGTGGCTCTCCTCTGGAAGGTGTCTCCCCTGTGACAAGTCTTTTTGGCTGGGATTTAGGGTGCTTCTAGACCCTAATGCCATAAATTTTGTCTTCCTCGGGATCAAGCCACTACAAAGGGTGGCGATTAAACAAGGCCCAGTCCGGAAGAGTAGTCAACAGGGTCTGAACAATCGTGGCAGCATAGATTACAAGCACGTTCTTAAATGAACTCATGCCATAACCTGTAACGAACACCACCACAACAAATCGAATCTTTCGAAAGGCTAGATTTGGCAAAGGAAAAAGCGTTGGAGATTTTGATGCAGGTAATGCTGGTGATTCCTTCTTGTATTGTGAATCAACAATTTTGCCTGCAATTATTATTGTTATGGAGGTCAATGGATTTTTAGATCATGCAATCCTTTATAAATTTGTCTAAGAAGATCTGGATTTTTTAATTGTTTAGGCACAACTAATACAGTTGCATTATCTAACTTCATTATTTTTTCCCAAAATTTTAAAACAAATTGTTTGGAGGCAACTATTGTAACAGTTGAAAAATTGTTTCCTTACATGCACTCTTTTATAAAGTGATAAAATTTGGGGGAGGGGGATCAAAATAATTAAGGGGTGGTCTCGTGTGATCTTATGTGTTGAGTCTCTATTTCAAATCTACAAGCCAAATCAACTTCTTTCTTTTCACACTCTACAAAGCAACTAAGGTAAGATGGATTCTAATTTCACTATTCAACCCTTAACGCCTTTTAATTATCATGATTGGAAAATACAAATGTCAATTTAACTCATGAATAAAGGCTTGTTTAAGGTAGTCATGAATCTTGAAAAAGAACCTACTTCTACTAAGGATAAAGAAAAATGGTTTAATAAGAGAGATCAAGATTTTGGTTTTTTGTGTCTTAATGTATCACTTGAATTACTATTTCATATTCAGTCCTTGAAAACACCCAATGAAATCTGGGAAGGTCTTGATAAGCTATTTGGAAAGATAGATGAATTTAGGGGTCATGAGCTAGAAAATGAGCTCATAGCATTAAGTCCAAGAAACTTTACTTCTCTTCAAGATTTTTTACCAAGTTCAAGTTCTTAAGGTTGCAACTTAAAGAATGTGGTATTGATAAGAAAGAAAATTAGATAATTATATCAATTTTGTCAAAGTTAGGTCCTGAATGCTCTATTTTTGTATCTACTTTCTACTCTATAAAGAGAGCTCTTGGAACTTCATGGCCTATGCCCTCCCTTGATAACTTCATTGCTGATCTAAAAAGGGAGAAAGATAAGTTAATACAAATTCTAAATGTGAAGAATAGTAAATATCAAGAACTCGTTGTAGGAAATGAGAAATAACAATATTTTAAGGGAAAGAAACAATGGAATCAAAAGGACAAGGATTATAAAAAAAACAACAAAGTTGATAAAAAAGCTAATAAAATGAAGGCAACTCTAAGAAAAATAAATCTAAGAAAGAGTTACCTAAATGTGCCTATTGTAAAAATCTTAATCATGACGAACATCAATGTATGAAGAAGCAGATAGACCACCTTCCTCATCTTCTCAAGAAGAACAACATAGGGGTTCTTGATTCATTCAACAAATCTTCAAAATCTTGGGATAAATCAAAGGAAAAAGAGAAGGAAATATGCAAGGCTTTAGTTACTATTTCATCCTCATCCCCATCTTGGATAATAGATTCAATTGCTACTCATCATGTATGGGATCATCACAAGTTGAGCTCTCATCTTTGGAATCATGTGGCATGTATTCAATCACCTTAGGTGATGATACTCCAACATTGGTTAAAGGAAGAGGGTCTATTGAAATTGAAGATGGAACATTCCAAAAAGTTCTCAATGTACCTTCATTATCAACTAATCTTAGTTTTTTGTATCAAATAACTCATCTAGGAAAAGGAATGATAGATAAATTTACTCTGAATGAAGTTGAAATAAAGGAATTAAATAAAAAACAATTTGATAGCAATAGGAAAAGCATATCATTAATTGAGATTGGATAATTTTTCTAGTTTTGATCAAAATCCGCCTCCAAAATCTTTGCTCACTCATTCCAATGAGACAAGAAAGTTATGGCATTAGTGATTTGGCCACTTAAACTATGTCTATCTCAAAAAACTCAATCAACAAAATATGGTAATAGGGTGAAGCCCAATGTCAAATTTTCTAAAGGGCTTTGTGAAGGTTGTGCACTAGGCAAGCATCCACAAAAAAAGTTTTGCAAAGGTAAAGCATGGAGGGAATCAAAAGTCTTAGAAATTATTCATAGTGATGTTTAAGGACCATTTCCACACCCATCCTTCACTAAGGCAAGATATGTTCTTACATTTCTTGATGACTTCTCAAGGTACACTTGGATTTTCTTTCTTAGGTAGAAATCTGAAGTCTTTGAATGCTTTGAAGATTTCAAAGCCTCAGTTGAAAAGCAATGTGAGAAATCAATCAAACTTCTAAGAACAAATAATGGGTTTGAATATGTTAACAACAAGTTTGAGCAGTTTTGCACAATAGAGGGGATTGAATTACATAATACAGTTTCATACACTCTCCAATGAAATGGAGTTGCAAAATGCAATAATAGGTCACTAATGGAAATTTCAAATAGCATGATTCATCATAAAGAGCTTGAACAAAAAATTTGGGCAGAAGCTATCAATTGTGCATGTTATATTCAAAATTGGGTACCTCATAAAGCATTGAAGGAATAACACCTTTTGAAGCTTGGCAAGGAACAAAACTATCAGTTGATCATTTCAGAGTTTTTGGGTCTCCAGCTATGGCACGCATTCCAGAAGAGAAACATGAGGCTATGGATCCTCAATCCAAACCTTGTATTTTTTTTGGATACCCAGATGGTGTTAAGGGTCAATGCCTACTCCACCCTACTACACATGAGTTGTTCTTTGAGAGAAGTGTTAAGTTTGATGAGATTCTGAATGACTCTACACGTAGAATTTCTAATTTGGGCTCACTAAACCTTGATGATTTAGATCATTCACAATAGGATCCTGAATCAAATTCTTCTAGCTATGACAGTGAGGGAAGTTCAATGAGGAATCCTCTTCATCAAGTTCAGGGATCCAATTGGAGGTTGATATATTTGGACTTAATTCCCCTCTTTCTCATTCACTTGATATAATAGATTTATGAGCATAAGATTCATCACTTGATAGACATATTGAGTCAGATATTCAGGGGGGACATCATGCCTATCTTGCCTTAGTTTCTAATCCATAGAAATTTAGACAAGCATCATGCATACTTAAGTGGGATAATTCTATGAATGAGGAATATAATTCCTTACTTAGAAATCACACTTGGGATTTGATTTCACTTCCTAAGGGACAAAAGCTATTTTGATGCAAATAGATATACCGAACTAAGTATGGAGCAGATGAGTCAATTGGTAAGTATAAAGCATGATTAGTTGCAAAAGGATTTTCACAAGTTGTAGATATTGATTACTCTGAAACCTTTGCACATTTTTCTAAGATGAATTTAATTAGACTCACACTTTCTATTTTTGCTTCATATGGATGGGAAGTACATCAAATGGATGTTAAGAATGCATTTTTACACAGAGATCTAGATGAGGAAATTTACATGGAACAACCATAGGGGTATATTCAATATTATTCCTTAGTATGTAGACTGAGGAAATCCCTATATGGTCTCAAACAAGCTGCTAGAGCTTGGTATGCCAAAATGGATTCCCTTTTGCTAGCTTCAAGTTTCACTAGGTGCCATTCTGATCCTAATGTGTATTTATTCCATTAGGATGATTCACGATTGATACTAGTTTTATATGTTGATGATCTCTTGATCATAAGCAGTTCTTCATCTGTTATTGCAACAGTGAAGTCAACTTTGCATGACTAAGTTGGGTATTTTGCATTACTTCCTAGGAATTGAGATTACTCAATCTGATTCAAGAATTACTCTTGCACAACCCAAGTATACTCCTAATTTTTTGTCACGATTTCACATGATTTATTGTAAGCCATCTCCAACTCCTTTCTTATCAGCGGTCAAGCTTGAGGATTCTTTCACTTCACCATTGGTTGATGCCAGTTTGTATTGCCAACTTGTTGGGAGTCTAATATACTTGACTCATACTAGGCTAGATATTTCATATGCTGTAGGCATTGTTTCCAGATTTATGCAAGAACCTCATGAGTTGCATTGGAAAGCAGCCAAGAGGATTCTTCACTACCTATAGGGGTTACTTAGATTTGGGATTCACTATAGAGTTGGTATAGATATAGATCTTGTTGGCTACATAGATTCAGATTGGGCTCGTGATTCAGAGAATCACAAGTCTACTTTAGGTTATAGTTTCTCACTTGGTTCAGGTCCTATCAGTTGCTCAAGCAAGAAGAAGTCAACTATTTATTTATCATCTACAAAGGTAGAGTACAGGGGAGTTGTTAATGCAGCTACAAATTCTATTTGGCTATAGGGTATTATTATAGAGTTTGGTATTCCTCTCAGGAAACCAACATTCATTCATTGCAACAATTAGATTACTATTCACATATGTCGGAATCTGGTTCAACATTAGCGAACCAAAAAAATTGAGATTCACATGCATTACATTAGAGAGCTCATTCATAGTCAGATCATTGACCTAGTATTTTGCAAGTGCTCAGACCAGGTTGCTGACATCTTCACCAAAACTTTAACTGAGAGAAATTTCATTCATCTATGAGATTTTCTTGGGGTCCAGTCTACATCAACACCTAGATCATCTTGGGGGGGAGGAGGCTTTCTAGTCTTCTCTTCTTTTCTCTCTCTCCTTTTGGAGCATAGTTTTTTCCCACTGGGTTTTCTATCTTACTCCATTGTTTAGAGTTTTCTATGTACTTGGGTATGTCTTTTGGCTTGTAGTCGGGACTTATTTCTTCTACCCACCTAAGCTATCCTTAAGGGGGGGTGATCCCACAAAGCTAGTTTACAATTTCTGAGAGGAACTATTTTTTTCTGAAATCACATATTTTTAGAAAATATAATGATTTAAGCCTTGAAAAGTTCCATTTTAAGGATTCCAATTGAAGAGGGTTTGATCAAACCACCTTAGATCAAACCCCCTTGGATAAAACCTTGCTAGTTTTAAACCATACCTGTAAATGAGTCTCCTTTACACCTATCAAAATGTTGATAAAAAAATCACTTTTGATTTACCTTTTGGGGGATCAAATGAATTAATTTAAAATGATTATGGTAGTCCTCGAATGAGCTATCCCATGAATATAATTTTAATATTTTTACGTTTTATTATGTATGTGTTTTTTTAGTTTTATTAAACATAATTTTTTCACCGAAAATGAAGCTCTTTGTTTTGCACATGTGGAAATTTTTTTTTATCAAAAAAATTAAAATTAAAATTAGTTCATGCTGGGTATAGATGTCCTTTATCTATTAAAAAAAATAAAATTGAATTTCAATACATACAAAAAAAGTTATGTTGTATACAGTCCGCTTATGTCTAAATTGCAATTGGTTTGACTTCGAAACTCTATTAAGGAAAACATATTCAATAAAAAACTATGAGACCAAATGAAAGTGCTAGATATTGTAGTTAGGAATCTAAATTTGAAAAATTAGAATTTTATCCTTCATATAAAAAAATTTATGTTGTATACGATGAGCGTCACTTTTGAAAAATGTTGTTATCTGAAAAAAACCAGTTTTCATGGGAGATGGAAAAATAAGTGCAATCTTATTCCGAAAAAAATTGAAAAAATATTTTTAGAATCTACAGAAAAATGTGAGGAGACTCTAGTTTGCATCATCTTCAAATTCCTCATGGTTTAGCCGCTATAGGTGCTCGAATGTGAAGATTTAGTTAAAAATAATAATTTCAGTGTCCAGTTTGACCAAAAATTGTAAACCACTATTGTGGGATCACCCCCGGGTGTTGGTGTTTAATTCACACTTGGCTTGCTTATGCTTAGATAGTTGTCTAGCTAGTTGTCTTGATTGATGAGTTTTGCACTCCACTCTTTTCCACTTCAGGTGGATCTTGATCCTAATGTCCACATCCTATGGATCTTGATCAAGTTGTTTCTCCTATTAGAGAAGGTTGCTCTTTTCGTTAGAGAGAGAAATTAATACAATATTCTTGTTGTTCATTGGTGTTTGTTTCTGATTTCCTAGATTTCCTTATTCTGACATCATTTATTCTTCTTCCTCATGAGATCTCGATGGAAAATTTCCCTTGTTTATAGGTTTGGATTTTGGATCTCTCTTTTCTATGTTCTTTTGATCATCCAATTTTAAAGAATTCAACTCTATATTTACTTCCCTTATTTGTTTTATTGATTTGCCTTCATCCATACTTGTTTTGTGCATGTACTGCAATCATCATATTTTATGTCATATTCTGGATTTGATATTATAATATGCATCATTTCGATGGTGATTTATTGGCTTTCAATACTTGAATGCAAATTATGATTGTTACATTATATGGGTGTTCAATGAATGCCCTTTAAATGGAATTTGATGAATTATTTCTAAGGCTACATCTTTATTTATGTGGTGATTTTACTTTGTCCTTATGCCATGCATCTGTTATGGGAGACTTCAATTTTATTTGATAGTCTATCATTGGTAATTGATGTTGTTTAAACTATTTTGCAATCGACATATGAATTGTGATTATTTTGGATATGCTTTGAAGTCGATATTTAGCAAAATTCCTCCATTGATAAGTAGGAGGTTTCTTCCACATCGTGTCAAATTATGATATTGCTATTAGGAATCAACTGTGTAGTTTTCGAGTCAAACTCATTGACCCATGATTCATGAGTAGTGGTTCACAAGAACCCATCTCTCATGATAATGAATGGTCCACTTAGCACTCATTGCATCTAGGTGATGCTCATAGAGGTGAAGCATTGGTCCGTCCTAGGAGGTCACCCATCCCAGTACTGCTCCAGCTCAAGTGCGCTTAACCACGGAGTTTCCCCCAAGGTTAAGCCCACTTAGCTTGCTACACCATTTATTTCGATACTAAACTCATTGATTTCATTTTAATGGCTATATTTATGTTTCAAATGCGTCTCCTCCTATATTTATATCTTTGGATTGCAATGATATTTGATGACTGATGATGTTTGTTGGAGATTATAATCTCAACGCCTTCATTAATTATGCCAACTGTTCTGTCAACTCCGTATCCTCCATTTTCAGTCATATCTCAACAAGCATTAAAGACAAATCTTAGAATGCATTCGATTAGATCTCCTCCAGTCTATCCTCTGTCACATCAGCCTGCCTCGCACATTTTGTGGGTGATTTAGAAAATAATATTTTATTCTCTCCTCCTATGTGTATCTAATCTCTATAATGTTTGAAGTTTTCTTTTTATTCTGACTCTCAAGAGCTGTAAGGACCTCAGAAGTCTATAATGGTGCTTTTGAGAAAGAGCTGAAGCTCTGTAAGTTGTAAGGAGAACGAATGTAATGGGTTTTGTCAAAAGGAGCAAAAGCTCAGGAATAGTCATAATGGTGTATGTTTGTGTGAGAGAGCTCAAGCTCAATATGTCTAGAGAATGCAAAGGTAGTTGATTGAATGAATAGTAGTCAAATTTTTTATGTTAAACTATTTTAAATGAATCAATATAAACTATTGTTGCTTTCATTTCTAGGTAACTTTGTATGTTTTCTCCTACCTTTGCATTTCTTCAATTTTTTCATTTTACTTTATATTTTGATTTTATCTCAGCGTGTTGCTTTTTCTTGTGCGCCTATCACATGACTTGATTTTATGATGTTTCCATTTTGAGATCGTTTCCCCATATTACTACTATGTGGCTTAGGGTTATTTTATTCTTTAGGTTGATTATTGGCAAGGGTGATTCCAGTCTATGGTCTGAGTATTAATTCTTTGGTTATATTTTACTATTGGCATGTGTCACTTGTATTGAATTCACAGTATTTGGGCGAACAATGAACATTTTATAAATTGTTAAGCCCACTTCAAACTTTGGTCCGATTTTATATTAGTAGTTGCATTCCCTAGAATTTGATGCCATGTATTTCATTTTTTCTTTGAAACTCGATTTGATTCAATATGTCAATTTTTGTTGATGCTTGATACTTAGCGGCTGGTTTGCCTTTCTTGAGTTTTTTGATATGGTGCTTCCATCCCACTTTAGTCTATGCATATTTATGTTTGCAGATGGAATCAATATCACGACCTTTGTTTGCATTTTTCCTTAGGGTGTTAACTTTGAGAAAGAACTCGACCACTCATTCTCTATTCATAAAATATAAATAAATGACTATTCTACTTTTGGTGTTATCTTATCATACATTTGAAGAAGAATTCCTTTGTTGGATTCCAAGCTTGAGGGAGTCATCATCCGAGTTTTTAATATATATAGAAGTAATATTTTTTAGCATCACCATTATTCTCCATCGGAAAAATTTCTCTTGTAGAAATCTTGGAGATGAATTTAGATGCAGTGTGGCAATTGGAACATACTAGGAGGTTCTTAACAACTCTAATAGTTGTGGCAGGGGCAATGTTTAACAAATCAAATGCTATTGCTAACTTTTCACTATGATGGTAGACAAATGATTCAATTTTCATCTCTTCCATAGCATTAAGTAAAAGTCTTGAATCTGGAGATACCCTGTTGCCTCTATTTTCCAAGCCAATTTCTCTGTCTCTACATTGATCTCACGTGGTGGTGGGTGTTATCTATATAATTAACAAAAAACATGTACCATTTTAAGGCCTTCAATCCAACTACATCAAGGTATCTTTTTAATTCCTTTATCTTTCATTAATCTCCTTACTTTTGAATCTCGACACACCTTCCCACTTCTACACAAAGGTTTTAGAGAAGAACATTAGTTGCATAATTTTAGGATCCAACTAAAATGCAGTGTTGCTGGAAATACTTAGCCTATATTCATATATGATCCACATGTTAATTTGAAAAAAATCCCTACTATTATGCTTTGATAGATGTCCATTCATTATTTCTAGATATCTGATACTGTACACTTTATTATAGTGCAAGTCTAGTTTTTTGATTGTTTCAATTAGCAACACCAATAATCTCCGTTAGAACATTGTCCCTATTTAAAGTTTAGGAAAAATCCTCATCTCTTAGAATTATTTCTCTTGCAATAATGTTGAAGATAAATCTCGTTGCACTATGGCTATCAGAGCATACTCGAAGGTTCTAAGAAACTCCATTAGTGATTCCAAGGGTTGGGGTTTTTCCTATTGGGCATAACTATCAAATTTCCTCAAACGGTGATAGCTAAATAATTCTTTATTTCCTCAATTTCTCCAACAAAAACTAAATGCCTTAGATCTGAAAATGATTTATCTCTTTCATCTATCAATCTAGTTTCTCCAACTCTCTATGTATTTGAATGAAAAAGAGGCTAAATTAAATACTCCCATGTATTTATGGTTTAAGAATAAGGAGTTAAAACTCAATTCTCTTATCTGGGTTAGAAGCTTATTTTATTGGGTAAAAGAATATAATTTTAAAAATGTTTCTTTTAATCATTCTACTCGATATAGCTGATATGATAACCTATTATACAAACATTACCAATGGGATAAGCTTAAATGACTAAGCAATAGGACTTAATGATAACACTTGAATGAAAATAAGGGAGGTATATGATAGACTTAGCCCTTTATATATTGAACTTTAGAAACGTGTGAGTATTGAATAAAGGACTAATTAAAAGGTAAGACCACCATTGTGATTATTAACATAATTATTCATTCTAGATATGCAACAAAGTCTCATGGACATTAAAAGATAGAAAACAAGTGCATATTGATACATCTATATGCTAGCATAGTAAATGAATTACTCAACTCCCTATTTATTTCAAATATCTTTTGACATTCCTTTATGTTAATCTTTGTTTACAATCTCACCCATCACCTAGTTATATGGTTTCTTATTAGTGGGTAATTTGTAAAGTGAATTTGATGTTAGAGTCTTTGAATTTAATTTGTTATGTTTATATTTTGTTACTGATTTTATTAAATTTGGGAAAGTGTAGCGAATTAGTTGTGTTTTACTAGAATGGACTTGGAACGATATTACATAGTAGCTAGTTTGATTGTGATGATTGTTTGTCCGATGATATAAATATCCTTAAATATGATTGGGTGTATTGTATGGTTGCATTATTGGAATTGTATACAATGTATTATGTTTGGCTATTGGAATTTGGGATTTTTTTGTGTTATTGCTCAAAAGTAGAAGCTTTTTATGTGGTGTGGTTATTGGTAGCCTTTAGAGGTTTAGGGGAGTATCCTTTTGGGTGACAACTTGAGTATTGGTTTCATGATGATGTGGATATTTAGGAGTCTTCAAGAGGCTAGGGGACAATTCTCTTCTTGATTGAATTAGTTGATCCTTGAGATGGTTGTTTTGTATTGATTCAATATTTGAGGGTCATTAGCCTTGCACAGTATATTCTCCACTGTGGTAGTAACTCATGTGTAGGATTTGTGCCTCACCATGTTGTGTATGATAGTGAGTTTATTTATAATTGTGTAGGTTGGATTTTCCCTTTTGATTTTATTGGGTTTTTAGTTGCTAGTAGGGGAGTGGATCTCAATGGGGGTCAATGCACAAAGTATCGCGAACATAACCCATGTGATAGTTTTTTATTTCAGTAATAATGTAAAATGAATTAGGGGGTTAGGTAGTACTCACACTAATCAAGATAAGTGAATGCCTCACTCATAGCTCAAGTTCTTGTTTAGGCTTGAGATGAGTTGAGAAGGCCTGGAATGGCAAGATTAATTGTCTTATCCTCATGAGAGGTATGTTGATTCCACATAGGTTTGTATGGGGGTCGAAGATCAGTAGAGGCTACCAAGGTAACCCAGGATGAGTTTCGAGGCCTAGGAAGATTTGCTACAGTAACCCATAGAAAACTATGTGATGATACTCGTCCTACAACCTAATATTTACCTACCTCTTGTATCCCTTTGACATTTGTGTGTTCCTCTAGAAGTGGTGTTAGTGTCATGCAATGTTGTACTATACTTGTGCATTTGATTCAGGTTAGCCTTTGTGTCATTTGTTGTATCTTGTTTGTTGTGGTTGGACCTCAATGCTATCTCCTAGCATGGGGAGTGGACCTTACGGTTCCACATGGTCGAGTGGAACTCGCTATGAAATTCATTTGGTTTCCTTGTTGCTATTCATGTTTGTGGAGATTAGTCTTGATAATGTGGACTCTTGCACTTGTCCCTATTTGTGTGGACTATCTTCCATTTTCTTGTATTGTACTATAAATTTATTGTATCATGTAGACATGCAAAAATAACAATCAGGCATCATACAAATTAACATTCATTTATGCTATTAATCAATTAAAATATTTATTGATTAACTTCCTAAGGTTCATTAAATAAATCAAATTATTTAATCCTTATGTTCTTCTCATTTGATTTAATAAATCAAACAGATTTAATGTCAAATCCCTAAAATCCCCTAAGTTAATTAATCTAAATTAATTAACTTCTAATCACAATTACCATTCTCTAGCTTTTGACTCAACTAGAGTCAAATCTAAACTCCTAACTAACCCACCCACTTGCATCAATAAATCAATTTAATTGATTTATTAAAAAGCCTATTTTCTCTCAATAACTCTCATCTTTGACTTTTTTGAACAAAGATTATTCCCCCCAAAACCCTCAACAACATGCATTTATTGATATTTTTCAAATTTGAATGGGCACATTGGCCAAAACTTGCACAAGCTTTGACCAATCCCATCATGCCAAGTGGCTCTATTCTATTGGAGGGGATTTAGTCCCACATTGGCTAAACTTGGCCTCTCTTCTCTCAACTTCTTCTATAAAAGCAATGCATCTACAACCCACAACACACAACACAATTTGAAGGCATCTAAACTATAGGCAACTTGAGCTCATAGCAACTCATTGTCTATCTCATTTGACTTAGAAAGGGATTGGGAAAGGGCTCTCTCACATCTTCATGGAGGGCACCAATCCATCATAGAATAGAATAGGTTGTATTTCCTTTTCTCCATGCATGTTTGATCTAGTTTTAGCATTTTATTTGGAGAAATGAACCATGTTATTCTATGAGGATGACTGAATCTACACAATCAATGTGTAAGATTTCACCATCCTACAAATGGCGCTAGAAGGAGGGCTTTGAGTTCATAACTTTCATTTTTTCATTAATGTTGCTGTGATGTGAATAGGCCATCATTATGCTAGGAGCGATAGTCAATCACTCACAAGATTTATTCTGTCTTTTTTTTTTTTATGTCGGTTTCATTAAAAATAGATTGATATCTTTATTGATGTCTTTCATGTGCTTTACATCTTTTGGAGTTTAGACTTTATCCATGCTACAATCTTTCATATCGGCTTACATGTCTTTTAAGTTTACATCTGAGATTTTATTTATATAAGTTTATCCATTGCTAGTCTGATAATTGATAGTCACTAATGAAGATGTGGGAGATGCTGATGACTGAGAGGTTTACTTAGCTCATGATTTTGTTTAACTTACTTGTTGCTTTCGTACACAGTTTCCTTCTATCATTAGTGACATACTCAGAATCAAATATAAATTCACTTTTCTCCACATATGCTGTCAAATCCACATTTAACTTGGTCTCATGAACAGTTAATTTCATTTCTGGATTGCATATATTTGTGAGAATATGGACTTTTATGCTAGAGTCCTTGTAATTGTATTGGAAACCTGACAATTTTGCTTGAGTCCACTTGCATTAGTATGTTGGTTCTCTCTTTTCTAGATTTATCTAGGTGCGTCAGTACTCTCATTCTACTACCATGATGAGAGGAAAGAAGTGATTAAAACGATATCTCTCTCTGCTACCATTGTTTTTGCTTGTGTAGAGGAAAATCCGAAAAAGTAAACCTTATAGATGTGATCAGGATTCATGAATAGTGGTGTATGTCGTAATGCTAAGATGGTTGTCATGGCTTTTGGTAGAGGACCTTGTAGATGCTCACGCAGCAAAACTGTTCTCAAAACCGCTTTCATTGATACACATGAAGGGTGATGTTTCAAAAGCTTCTACCATGTATGCTCAAAAAACAGTTCATTGTCGTCTAAGGCATGCAAACCCAAAAGCCCAGCTCCAAAGTCACCTCTCATTTCAGGGGACAAGAACCCATCTGTGCTAGCCAACGACAGAGGTAGAGTATTTGGGCCACCTTCATTACCCAGGTTCATGCTCCTTAACATCCTAAACATCTTCTGCTTCTCCTCCAAGGACTGTGCTCCATATCCTTGTGCGCTGTCAAAATGCTTGTTGCATTGTCTAAATAACTTGCCTATGTGTCCTGGAGGCATTCTGTCAATCAAGTTCACGTGCCTTGTCTGCCGCATCTATGTACATGATTCACTTAAATGGAAGAATTCAATTCTATGTATGGTTGGGATTTTGAATATGCTATTAATTGTGTTATTCGTGCCTCCTACATAGAATTACTTTTTCAACGTCCTAAATAACTTTTGGCCCACGACATAATCTTGAGACAGCCTGTGATTCATTTATTACAATAGCTGGAATGAAAGGTTGTGGAATTCGACCATTCACCTGCCAATGTCATTAACTTGAAGGCCTTTTTTTTTTTAAATGTATGTATTCATCGTTCATGCCTGCTGCATTTATTCATGTGACTTGTCTATGCTTTCACGCATTAAAGACAAAGAGGCTACGGTCAAAGGCTGAGGAGTAGGCTATTGGAAGTAGCGGCAGAATTTGGCTTTACACAAATCAAATGCATTTTCACATCCTGTACCAAATCAAAGAGTTGAATGTCAAGTCTTGTGTATCTAACCAAATCATTAATGAATGATATACCATCAAATCTTTGACAGTGTGCAGGTTGAAGGCAGCATGCTTGAGCAGTTGGCGGGTCTTTCCATGGAGATGGATAAAGCAATAAGAGTAGGTAGGCCTTTAATCATCAGAAGTATGGTTCATCTACAAAGTAAAAGGTTTGACAGGTGCGACAGATAATCTCTGATAAAGTGGAGTGGAGCAGATCTCTAAGAAGATATTTACTACAGTAGCAAATGAAACAATGTATTCGCTATGGTAGGGGTTAGTAATAAATGAATTGGGCAGCTAGATCGAGTTGGAGTAGTTATACGTCTTTTGCTTTACTCCTTAATTAAATTGACTTTTGAAAATGATAGGGGCTGAGGTTTGAAAAGGTCGAGCCTCCAACTGTCATGAAGATTGAATTTATGACATTTTCAAAAAGAAGCTCACAAAAAACTTATTGAATTGAAGGTCATGTCTGTTGTGATTAATGAATGTGTGTCATAAGGAGGATAACATGAGATCAATGGAGTGAAGTCATAGATATTGCATTTAATGCCAAGGCATTTATATCTTGAAGTCATTCATTTATAGTTTTGAAGGCATCTTCATTGATCGACATTTCTCATTTATGACTTTCTATAGGCTAAGAGGATTAGAATCAAAATCTTTATTTATCTACATTATTAAATCATTACAAATTTTTATTTGCCTACATTAGATCTTCAGATTTTGATTGCTAATAAGGAATGTGTTGATCTTTGTTATATGTTGAAGGCTTTGATATTGTGAAAAGATTGTGGAGAGCAAGATTCTTAATAATGAGTTTAAAATCATTTGTTTTCTCATTTGAAACTATTTTAGTTAATACTTAACAAATTTGATCCTCACATACATTATCTTGCTTTATCTTGTAGGAGGAGCGACTTAGTTTACACAAGGAGTGTACAACATTAAAACATCGGAAACAATCTTTGGAGCAGATTTGAGCTAAATCAAACATTAAAATGAAGACTTGAAAAAGCATTTTTAAATGCTTATTGTTACAATCCAAGGCTCCAATTCATGCTTTAGTTTTCTGTTTTAAGCCAAGTCACTTTTCAATTTGGGTTTAAAATTAATGATTGATTTGATCTTTTTCAAGTTGGTTAAAATTTGAACCTTAAAAACTCACTAGATTTCAATTTGGGTTAAAATTGAACAAGGAAAACTTCACATTTCATTTTGGTGCTTCTAAAACGAGCTCATCATTGTTTTGAGGAATTTAAAATTGAACATGTGTACTTTGTGTTTTGTAAACTTTTTTACAAAGTAGTGTCATTTAAAAGGGCGTATGCGCTTCTCTCATGCTTCACGACGATCTTGAGAATCAAAAGTCTTTTTGATGACCCTAAGTTGCATAAAAGATTGCCTCCACACTTCAATTTGGGATCTAAAATTGAACAAAACATGCGAGTGTGAGCACGATATATTGCGGAGGTTCTCCCCTTTGTTTTTCAACGAAGGTTGTGTGAACGATAGGATATGTTAGCTTGCTATTGTTTATCTTAGAGGGCCTGCCTTGTGGGAAAAAGTAATCACCCAAGGGAATGACCCAACCAGGAACACGCTAAAGCCAAGCGACTTCCACCCAGGATATAAGTGTGGATATTGGAACAAAGGCCAATATCACGAGGATTATTCCGACGAGATGGACAGCAATGGACTCTTGCCAATGTTGGATAATCCCCCATGAATGGAATGCCCGAATTAGAACCCCTTGTTTAGAAATTGGCCAAAACCTTATCTATCTTGTTGGTGCAAAAGGTCATGTCCTTTGAAGCCGCCCCATATAACATGCGGTCTTGTTGTGGAAATGGAAAGTATGCCATGGGAGATTCATGGGTACTAATGCTTGGCTGACCCGAATAAGTGAGTGTCGTGGAGGGGAGCCAGTGTGGTCAAGCATTTAGCCATTCGCACAAGATATGCGCAGCTGGATTTATCCAAGTGGGAACCCAACAAGGTATTGTCTCATCAACCTAGGAGTGTGAAAGTGCTTGGAAAAAACACATTGCTTGATCTTGAAAACATTTGGAAAACAAACATACACAAAAACCTTGAAATTTCAAACACCTTGTGGGGAACAAATACCTATTGACGAACTTGCCCACTCTTGCTTTCCCTAGGAATCACATTCCTAGAGGTTTCTAAGTGTGCAAATTCTATCATCATTTGTTTCCAATAAGGATAAACATAAGGAACTTTTGCCCTATTTTCCTCGATTTCCACACAAAGGACATTGTGGGATGAGAAAGAGAATGGGACATTAGACATATAGTTTGAAAACCTAAGCAAGCAAGTGTCTTGGATAAAAAGAACCTCATTTAACCAAGATAAAAAGACAAATTGGATTACACATGTGTTTTCTAACATGATTTCCCGCAAGATCAAAATCCCAAAACCAAAGTTCAAGAAGCTTAGTCTAAAAGCTCGTGAGGAGCGTCTTGAGAGACTTTTCGAATTCAGGGAAAGATTGGTTTATAACTTTTACAGAAAAGCCTCAAGGAACAATCCAGCATTATATGCATTTTATTGTCAACAAAATCCCGAATTGTTTCAAAGATTTGCATTTCTCCCATAGGAAGTCAAGCGTGTTCTTCAACACCGAGGTTTTGTAGAAAGAGAGTCACATCTAGGTTAAGGTTCAAGATCAAAGTTGTCATTCCCATTCATTCATCCATCAAATCAAAGTCTCATTTCATCATCAAACCTTTTTGAGAACTCTAGAATCAAACATCACACTAAACTTAGAGGGCTAAACCAACATCATCATATCTTGGCTTAACACACTTAGCCAACATAGTCTCAAATCATTGAACAAATTTTCTTTGAGATAACACAACTTCTTAAAGTCTATTAGTTCTCCAAAACATTGGCATAACACACTTTGTCAATTCATCCATTTTTGTGCAAGTTCCCTTAGGATAACACAACTTCCTAGGGAAAACAACTTCACAACCAATCTTGTTTGACTTAACGCATCTAGTCAAATTATCACACTCAAATCAAATCAAAAGCCCTTTCAAAGTTTAGCACATACATTCAAAAAGTTTTCCAAAGGTTTCATTCACTCATCTCATCCATTTTAACCCATCACCATCATCACCATCTTTGATCTTTTAGCTACCCTAGTTCTTCTCTTTTTGGACTTAAAGGATTAGGATCAAACAAATCCCTATTTTTATGGTCCAAACAAGATCTCAACACAAGAAGGACATGGAGAATATCAGAGACATATCAACTTCTATGGACATGAGTCATCTAAATATCGAAGTGAACCTAGCAGGATCAAGCAATCCCCCAAGCAACTCTCCCTTATCATCACAAAATCTTCAAGAGGAGAGTCATCAAGAGGACGACATAAATGAAGACATAGGGATGACACCAGAGGAAATCATGGAAATGATTCAAAATCCTAAGAACCATAAAATTGTTAGTGCTATGTTCAAATGCATAAATTCAATAGAAAGAGGAGGGGACATGCCCCCTCCCAACCTTAACACAAGCACTAGTGCAGTTGCATCCCCGTTGTCAAACATCAATCAAGAAATACCTTGCATCACCTCAATCATCACACCAACCTCCCCGATTGTGAACAAGGGGAGTGCCATGTTCCAAGAATTGCAAGAACACCGCCTTGTGGCTAATGAAGAAGTAATCATCACCCCTACATTTATTCTGGAAAACTCATTTCACCCTTACATCCCACTCACATTTCATAATCCCGCTGGTTCATCCTCATTTCACGCCACACCAGCTTATCAATTGAACATACCAACTCCCCCACCGCATGAGGAAGTTGGTTTGCTCGGAACGACAGAAGCTATCAATCCCTTCTCTTTCCAAAGTGGTGCGTCATCCCTTCCCCCACTTCCTTTCACATCTGCATCGCCTCCTGGAATAGGTCTTCCACCTTTAACCATCAAAAATTTTGCTAATCCAAGCAATCTGACCACCACTTTGAACCCGCTTCTTTTGCCCATATCCTCACAACAAATCGCAACCATTCCTGTCACCACGGTTAATGCATCCATTGGTCCTCAAGTCTCCCAAAGCATGCCTCATCAAGGACCAATTATCTCAACCACCCCGCCCACAACCCAAATCACAGTCACAACCACAATCCCTCCACCCGCCACGACAGTTGGCATGATTCCTGCTCCACCACCAATCCCACCGCCAAAGCACAACACGACCAATTCATTCTCCATCATGTTGCAAAACGCACAACAAGCTGCCCGCCAAAAGGCACTCCAAAAACAACAAGCCGCACAAGCGCAAGCACAAGCACAAGCGCAAGCACAAGCTCAAGCTCAAGCACAAGCCACGCAAGCACAAGCTCAAGCTCAAGCACAAGCCGCACAAGCGCGAGCACAAGCACAAGCTCAAGCTCAAGCACAAGCCGCACAAGCACAAGCACAAGCGCAAGCGCAAGCTCAAGCCCAAGCTCAAGCTCAAGCCCAACAAAAGACACAAGCTCAATACCAAGCGCAATTGCAAGCAATCCACCTGCAAGCCTACCACCAAGCCCTGCAAGACTTTCAGGCACAACACCAAGCTAAACAACAAGCTTTATTGGCACAACAGCAACTCGACCAACAAAAAGCATTGTTGGCAAAACAACAGCTAGACCAACAACAAGCGTTACTAGCTCAGCAACAACTTGACCAACAGCAGGCTTCATGGGAACAACAGCAGATGGACCAACAGCAAGCGCTATTGGAACAGCAACAGCAAGATCAACAACAAGCGTTGTTGGCACAAATGCAAGCTTACCAACAAGCCCTAAACGTACAACCAAGCTCGCAGCAAACACCGACCAGTATGCTCCCCACCCATCAAACACCTCCAACACCTCACCACTCATTCATCCCGCCCCCCGACCCAAGCAAGGATGTCGCAACACAGATCAAATTGCTTTCGCAGCAGGTGTTGGACTTGCAAGCAGGAAAAACCACAAGGACACCAGGAAACTTGTGCCCTTATCCGTTCGATAGGAGTCTCACCATGGTACCGTTTCCAAAGGGATTCGAGATCCCCAAATTTGATAAGTACAATGGAACGGGCAACCCTGAAAACCACGTCAGGGAATTTCAGGTGCACTGCATGGAAGTCGCATATGATGACACGTATCTAATGCGGCTCTTTCCCCGAAGCCTGACTGGTCCAGCTATGGAATGGTTTTCTCGCCTACCCACGGGCATTAAAACATTCGAGGAAATTGTGGAGGCTTTCCTTAAAAATTACTCTTTTAATATGGGGGCGGATGTCAGTTTAGAAGAACTATCTGCACTCAAACAAAGAAGAGGAGAGTTATTTGCATCCTTCTTGCAAAGATGGCGATCCAAGGCCAATCAGAGCAAGTGGGCCATGCCAGAGGAACAACAAGTTTGCACCATCATAGCCAACTTAGATGAAAACCTGGCGTTCTACCTAAAAATGCAGTGCATCACATCTTACGATCAACTAATTCCAAAGGCGCTCAACATCGAAAGAGCCCTTACTGCACGAGGAGGCGCACCTACATTCACTCCACCGCAGGATAACCGCCCGTCCAACAACTACAATGATAAACCTCGAACATGGTCGAGGAACAAAAATATCACGAACGACGGCGTGGTTGATGCTAAGGTAGTCATCAGTGCTCCTAAGCAAAATACCCAAAATCATCATCCGCAAACTCATAATCACAACAATATGCAGGCTAATGCGGTAGTAGCACAGTCACAACCACCTTCCACCAGCCAAGTCAACAATGTGGGTAATCAAGGAGGACCACCTCCCCGTAACAAGTTTCCCCCCAAGAGGAAGTTCACAGCCCTTGGCGAATCGATTGAGTCTGTCATGAAGAAATTGGTCAAAGAAAACCTAATCAAAATTTCTAACTCCGAACAATACACAGAGCCCATGACCAAACCGCCGTGGTACAACGAGAATCTCCTGTGTGACTTCCACAAAGTTAAAGGACACACCACCGCCAACTGCATGAGACTCAAGAATATCATCCAAGACCTCATCGAGGATAAGGTCATCAACATCGAGCAGCCGGCCGGAAACCAAGACCTAAAAATCTACACGAATCCGATGCCGAATCATAATCAGGGAAATAACCAAGGGAATAATAAGGGTAAACAAAAGTATGCTAGTGCCAATCTAGTATACGAGGAGATAGTCGGATGTGTCGACGAGTTGGTCACTGTCATAAATATCAAGGGAACCAACAATGACTGTGGAGTCACCACACGAGGCGGAAAAGTCACCATTGCCGGGGCACCTGCTAAGACCCCCATGACCAACACAAAGGCTGTCCCCTATGATTACAATGTAATTGACCAACTGAAGAGAACACCCGCACAAATATCCATCATGGAATTACTAAAAATCTCCGCCGCTCATCGATAGATCCTGGATGAAGCACTAGCTGCCTCTACCGTCGCTGCTACCCTTGACACAGAGCAATTTCAGGCTATGGTAGGTAACATCGTTACCCCGAATCTCATCACATTTTCGGACCAAGATTTCCCCCCGCAGCCATCTCATAACCGGGCACTTCACCTCCAAATCCTAGTTCATAAAAAGAAAGTCAAGCGAGTCCTGGTAGATGGTGGTGCAGGTCTTAATATTTGTTCTCTGAAACTTATAAAGAAATTGGGATTCACCGAGGATTCCATCAATAAAAACAAAAGTATCACCATAAGAGCATATGATGACCAAGAAAGAGTGTCTCAGGGCACTATCAAGATCCCCATCCAAGTGGGGCCAGCAACCATGGAAACAACTTGTCAAGTTCTTGACCTTGATTTTCCATACAACATCCTCCTGGGACGCCCATGGATACACGGAATGAAGGCAGTGGCCTCAACCTATCATCAGTGCATTAAGTTCTCATATCAAAACGAGGAGGTTACCATATATGGGGATCCCGAACCCTTCGCCTATTGCAAAAACTTGGAAGCCAAGTTTTACAAGATCCCTCAAGTACCTAAAAATGATGAAGGACCATCCACTTCATACATAGACCCAGCTAATCTCGCCTCCACTTCTGCGACAGAGACACCCGCCATCCCCGACATATCCGAGATCAAGAACATGATACAGGACAATGGATGCGGTGATTATAGAATGAAGAGAAATGCTTTTGTTGTAGGAGAGTTACCACAATCTCCTAGATCACATGGGCAGCCACAATTGACTCAAACACCTGTCCGCACTAGAACAGAACCCTCTAGATTCCACAGTTGGGGGGATCTCAGTCAGGAAAATGTGGACGAGGAGGACATCACAAACACTCTGTACCAAGATGAAAGACCCACTCCCACCCTACCCATGGAGGAAACAAACAGAGGGTTACAAATGATGTTCGGCATGGGCTATAACAGGAATGAAAGCCTAGGAAGAAATAGTGATGGACGGTTGGAGCCCATCATTGTAGAAAGAAGAACGCAGAACCTTGGCCTCGGCTGTACCCCTCCGAGTATAACTGTGCATGGCAGAAGTGTTCCTAATAGGGCAGTCAGGTCCTCTCCTCGGGTCTCGACAACTAATCTTAGATTACCCGTGTCCACAGGCCTACCTCTCGATAACTTCACATTTGACATAGCTGACGTTTGTAGTAGCAGTGACGACGATGACACCATAGGTGGCTTACCTAGGCTCTTTGAAGATTCCACCTTATTGATGATTAGTGTCTCACCCGCTGAGCCAATCCAACAAACCCACCAAATCCACTTAGTATACCCCCAACTCATCGATCACGACCAACGGGGACCGCCGATTCTAGACTCATTCGAAAACGATGAGGCTCTCTCCGAATTCATGGGACTAAGGGATATTGTTCCATGTGGAGATCACAAGGCAGGATTTGATATCACTCTAGACACACAAGCATACTATGGGGAGACGATTGAGTCTTTCAGTCGCAAAAGAAAAAGAATAAGCTCAGAGTTATTGAGTGAAAACCACACTGTGGCACTCTCTAACCATAAAATAGTAAAAATAAAGGACGCATCCAATGGCGAAAACCTCTCTGAGGCACCAGAGGATGAAGGATTCAATCTCCCCCTACTGCTCTACACCAGGAGAAGTCAATAGTATTGGCAGAACAGTGCAACCCGGTCAACTTAGGAACAGAATCAGAACCACAAATTACCTTCTATGCAGAATCCCTCCTAGAAGAAGAACAAAAACTACTGGCAGCTTTCCTAAAGGAGAGAAAGGTAAATTTTGCATGGACCTATGCAGACATGCCAGGCCTGGATCCTGAAGTAGTAGTGCATCATTTGGCCGTTCACCCCGGAGCAAAACCAGTCAGACAGAAGCTAAGGAAGATGCACCCACAAATAGCCTTGCTTGTAAAGATTGAGCTACAGAAACTTCTGGATGTTGGCTTCATACGCCCGATTGACTATCCAGAATGGGTATCTAACCTCGTACCAGTCTCAAAACCGAAAGGGGGCATCCGCATCTGCACTGATTTCAGAGACCTAAACAAAGCATGTCCCAAGGATGACTTTCCACTACCCAACATTGACATGATAGTGGATATGACGGCCGGACATGAGATGCTTTCCCTAATGGATGGTTTCTCGGGGTACAATCAGATATTGATCGCAAAAGAAGACCAACACAAGACAGCATTCACATGTCCTGGGGCACCTACTGCTGGAATGTAATGCCATTTGGGTTGAAGAATGTAGGAGCTACCTACCAAAGAGCCATGACATTAATCTTCCACGACATGATCCACAAAACAGTCGAAGATTATGTAGATGACATACTTGCTAAATCAAAGAAGAGACAAGACCATATAGCAACTCTAAGTGCTATCTTTGACAGGCTTGAACAATATAAGGTTAGACTCAACCCGAAGAAGTGTGTCTTTGGGGTACAATCAGGGAAGCTGCTAGGATACATAGTTTCAATGAGAGGGATAGAGGTAGACCCTGCAAAGGTAAAAGCAATCCTTGAAATGAAAGCACCAAGAACGTTGAAACAACTAAGAGGATTGCAAGGAAGACTCCAGTCCATCCGAAGATTCATAGCACAATTGGCAGATAAACAGATTGCCTATTCACACCTACTTCACAAGGGAGTAGCTTTCAGATGGGATGACAAATGCGAGCAAGCATTCAACAAAATAAAAGAATATCTACTTACACCACCTGTATTGATGCCACCAATTGTGGGGAAATCACTAATCCTATATATCTCTGCAACAACAGCCGCCCTGGGGGCCCTTTTAGCCCAACATGATGAAAAGGGAACCGAGCGGGCTATCTACTACATCAGTAGAACAATGGTGGGACATGAGCTCAATTACATGTCAATAGAGAAAGCTTGCCTAGCATTGGTATTTGCGGCTCAGAAATTCAGACACTACATGCTAGCGCACCAAATCAAGTTGATTGCCAAAATAGACCCTCTAAAGTACCTATTGACAAAAGCAGCACTTACAGGTAGAATGGCTAAGTGGGTAATGATATTATCTAAACATGATATCGAGTATGTAGAATGAAAAGCCATAAAAGGACAAGTCATTGCGGATCAGCTGGCAGAAGCTCCCCTCTACACAGATAATCCACTCATATCAGAATTCCCAGATGAGTCCCTTTTTAACCTTGATGCAACAGACCACTGGAAGCTATACTTTGATGGCTCTCACACACAACATGGGTCAGGAGCTGGTGTGTTTTTCATCACGCCGCAAGGAGACTGCATACCTAGATCATACAAGCTGGCATTCCCTTGTACGAACAATATAGCAGAATATGAGGCTTTGACCATAGGACTCAAGATTGCAGCACAATGGCGAATCATGGCACTAAAAGTCTATGGCGACTCGCAACTTATCATCAACCAAGTCAACGGCGAATACCAAACCAAGGATGATAAGCTCACACCATACAAGAAGGTGGTAGAAAGCCTCAAGGAATCTTTCATCGATATTACCTTTGAGCAGATACCAAGGACAAACAACAGAGCAGCTGATGCAATGGCGACAATTGGATCCTTACTTGACATCCCTCGTAACGTCTCGAAACATGAATTCCTCGTAGAGCAGCTTCTCGTACCCACATTCGAGGTACCAGAGTCAGAATACGCATGTGAACTCGTTGGTCCCGGTGATCTTTGGTATCATGATATATACACCTACCTAAAGTTAGGAATCCTCCCCACTGACATCACCCCGAACCTAAAATGCACTTTCATCAAAAGAACTTCACGATTCGTCATCCTAGGAGAGACCCTCTTCCGTAGGAGTACCGATGGAACCCTGTTACGTTGTTTAAAACCCGAGGAAGCCCTGACTGCTCTAACTGAGGTACACAATGGAACGTGTGGGTCACACTCAAGTGGTATGACCTTGGCTAAAAAGTTGCTAAGAACAGGGTACTACTGGCCGACGATGGAAAAAGAGGCACACAATTTTGTCAGAAAATGCTTGCAATGCCAACAGCATGGAGATCTTATTCATGCACCAGCTCGAGAACTGCATCCTATTGTTACACCTTGGCCCTTTTCACAATGGGGGCTTGATCTCATTGGTAAAATATCACCCACCTCATCCAATGGCCATAAATTCATTATCACCGCCACCGAATACTTCACTAAGTGGGTTGAAGCAATTCCCATGACCTACATCACCGAAAAGCAGATATCCAAGTTTATCCTGAATTACCTCATTTGTCGGTACGGTGTCCCCCAATCCATTATCTCTGATAATGGGATGCCCTTCAAGAATCAGGATGTCCGTGACTTGTGTGAAAAATTCAAAATCAAGCATCACTTTTCCACACCATATTATCCACAAGGCAATGGCCAAGCAGAAGCTACAAATAAAACCATTTTGAAAATCCTCAAGAAAACAGTCAATGACTCTGGTCGTGACTGGCATCTGTAGTTAAATCCTGCCTTATGGGCCTACCGCACCAGCATCCGCACACCAACAGGCGCCACCCCATTCTCTCTGGTCTACGGATCAGAGGCCATACTCCCCATTGAGATCGAGCTCCCATCACTAAGGATATCACTGCAAAACCTTATCACAGATGAGGAATACAGGGTCACAAGACTCAATGAGCTAGAATTACTAGATGAAAGGCGCATGGATGCCCTTAATCATCTACAAGTGTACCAGAATTGCCTAAAAAGGAGCTACAACAAGAACATCAGACAACGCACTTTCCAAGTTGGTGACCTCGTGCTGAAAGAAAACCAAAAGAACGTGCCAAATCCAGATACAAAGGGAAAATTTGAGCCCAACTGGCTGGGACCTTTCGTCATTACTGCAAGTTACACATCAGGGGCATATCAACTAGCAACACCAGAAGGTGAGCCTCTGCAGGAGCCTCTGAATAGCTCTCATCTCAAAAAGTTTTATGCCTAAACATTGCAAGGTATAGAACCAGAAAATACAAAAACAATCAGAAAAAGTCCTGAAAAAATGGTTACCTCGATGGAAACCTGGCAAACAGGCATCTTGGTGACAAAAAAAAAAAAATCAAAAGATCAAAAATCCAAAAAAAATCAGAAAAGGATTGAAAAATAGTAAAGAGAAAAAATCGTCCTCTAGTGAAAACCACTTCGGTGGTGCTTTGGGCAAATACCTTGGTGAAAACCTGGCAAACAGGCGTCAAGTGTAAATAAAGTACCTTCCCCATCTATCAGGATCTGCACAACTCATCCACTCCATCACATTCCACTTATCCGCTCGCATCCATACCATAGCCTGCGTTGGTATCTGTACTATATTCCACCATTGGAACTACTTGGCATTTCAAAGGTCAGTCTGTCCTGCCTTTATCGAAGTAGTCTACCGCACCACACTAGGGGCACGTTCTTGCAACATCGGATCGGATTCATGTATATTCTCGTGATCTTTTTCAAAATTCATCAAAAAATTCCAAAAACATTCAGAAAAATCATCAAAAATCCAAAAACATGTCGAAATATCAGAAAATCTTCAAAAATTTCATCATTAAGTCTTGTCAGTTTTTTTCTACCTTGTCGAACTACGTCGTCTCTGAGCTTGAACGTAGGCAAGGGTGATCTTTGATCATCCCCCGAGACGGTTGGGTCAGTCCTTTAGGCGTCCGTCGCATTGGCAATCTGTTTGCCCATCTAGTCTGCATCTTAAGTCAGTCCTTTAGGCAATAAAATGGCAATCCATTTGTCCATATTATCATCAAGTCAGTCCACCACCAGTCGAACTACGTGGTCTCTGCGTATATAATGTAGGCAAGGCTAATCTATGGATGAGCTCCCGAGACCCCTAGGATAGGTCTTTAAGTTAGTCTGTTCATTGTAAAATCTTGAAAATACCAAAAACATTGGAAAATCTTGAAAATACCAAAAACATTTGTAAAACATCTCAAAATTTCAAAAAACAGCCTCAAAACATTTGAAAAAACCAAAATGGTGCATCCATTTCATCTCGCTTTCACTCATGATTGTCATCATTCATAATAAATCATCGACGCTTTCACCCTTTGGTGAGTTAGTCAGAAGCAAGTTTAGTAGGTTCTAAAGTGAACGCCTAATCGTCAAAGTCTCGAAAGTCTAAGTCAGTAAGTCAGCAAGTTGGTCAACTCGGAGTATCAATAGCTCATCACGCAATCGGTCTCACCAAAACCTTGATCACTACATGTCCTAGGATGAAGCTTTCCTGCGATGGACATAAGCATCAAGTACCCCACAGTAGTTTAGTCTTGGCTAGCGATACGAAGAACATTAGCTTGCTTGTTTACTTTATTTTAGTCTTTCAGACTTATCTTATTTTGCGCTCATTCCAAGGACCTCTCGATGATGCCTAAACAAAACTGGTTTAGAGAGAAAGGAATGGGGCAACGATCAGTATCTTTTTATCTGCTGTGCTTGTTGGATATTCTTGTAAAATAACTTCGTCACGCATACTTTGTTTTGTTTGTAGGAAGGATGTTTTAGGTATCTTGTTGACCACATAAGAAGGCTTGCCTTCTTATGTTTTGGCCCGAGATGTCTAGAATATCTGAACTGCATTCTGAATAAGGTTATGTCTGTCAAGTGTGAACAAGAGTACTCCTATCTGATTGTCAAGTCAAAGTCCATCACACTAGGCGCAACGCCATCCTGGTTCTTAATACCTTGATGCATCGCACCTACGTGTGTTATCAAACATAAAGAAAGGTATGCTCTTTTCCCATCCTTGGATAAGCAACACATCATCATCATTCATTGTCATATCCAATAAAGTCTCGATGACTAATGGACTTATTGGACTTCTACATTCTTCTTAGATTTAAGGGTTCATCCCTCTCATTCTTCTATCTTCTGTCACGCTAACAATGCATCCATCTTGCATCCGTATTCTCATTTCGCATAATCATGTCATACCATCATATCAGGACAACATCATCCATCTCATCCATCTCACATGCATCGCATAATCATTTAACATGCTTAAAATAATATAGATTTGTTATTCTAAGCATCTTCCGAACATCTCATTTACATCATCATTACCATCCATACATCCATTTTGAACCTCTTTATCGCGAGATCCACCTCAAATTGTATCTTTTCGCTCGATCTCTCGAGGGGGCAATGTACTAACGTACTTATTTTCCACTGGGGCATCTGAAAAAACCAAAGAATTTTTAATTTCGATGTCGGTAGAATCATTCTTTGAACCAATGCAATGAGTACATTGCTTCAAAGAGGGGCAAAATGTAGACATGCAAAAATAACAATCAGGCATCATACAAATTAACATTCATTTATGCTATTAATCAATTAAAATATTTATTGATTAACTTCCTAAGGTTCATTAAATAAATCAAATTATTTAATCCTTATGTTCTTCTCATTTGATTTAATAAATCAAACTAGATTTAATGTCAAATCCCTAAAATCCCCTAAGTTAATTAATCTAAATTAATTAACTTCTAATCACAATTACCATTCTCTAGCTTTTGACTCAACTAGAGTCAAATCTAAACTCCTAACTAACCCACCCACTTGCATCAATAAATCAATTTAATTGATTTATTAAAAAGCTTATTTTCTCTCAATAACTCTCATCTTTGACTTTTTTGGACAAAGATTATTCCCCCAAAACTCTCAACAACATGCATTTATTGACATTTTTCAAATTTGAATGGGCACATTGGCCAAAACTTGCACAAGCTTTGACCAATCCCATCATGCCAAGTGGCTCTATTCTATTGGAGGGGATTTAGTCCCACATTGGCTAAACTTGGCCTCTCTTCTCTCAACTTCTTCTATAAAAGCAATGCATCTTCTCTCATTTCAACAACACACTTTGAAGGTATCTAAACTATAGGCAACTTGAGCTCATAGCAACTCATTGTCTATCTCATTTAGCTTAGAAAGGGATTGGGAAAGGGCTCTCTCACATCTTCATGGAGGGCACCAATCCATCATAGAATAGAATAGGTTGTATTTCCTTTTCTCCATGCATGTTTGATCTAGGTTTAGCATTTTATTTGGAGAAATGAACCATGTTATTCTATGAGGATGGTTGAATCTACACAAACAATGTGTGATTTCACCATCCTACACATGCATTATACACTCAAATGTACATTCTTCCCTATTGATCTCAGGGAGCATTGTTGCAATAATGTAATGTTGTAATTAAATGTGAACTCTCTCTTATTATTGCTAATGCGACAATGTACCTTGCGTTTGTGTATTAATTAAATGATCTTTGATGTTGTGATATTGATGAAGTGAAATGGATGTTCATATATTTTATCATACAATGTGATGGATTTAATTTACTTTTTAATGTTTGACAAATCATGTTAATAAATTAATTATTGTTAGTTTAGTTGATGGGGTTCTAATAGCATAGTCGTGGAACCTTAGAGGACTTAGTCTAGCTTACATGTTAACTTATATTCTGTAATTCTAGTGTGTTGCACTTCATAAAAAAAAGTTCCATTTTTAGTTTTGTTGTGTGTTGTCCTCTAGGGTTCTATGGCAAGGAGTTACACATGGTATCAAAGCCTAGGTTCATACACTAGGCAATTTGGATACATATGAGCCCATTATGTTGACCTAGTTTCTTGTCCTTTTGAGTTTATGTCTTCAGCTTTATGTCGTCCTCACTTGATATTCTTAGACTTATCCTTTAGTGGTGTGCATCCAACAGTGTAGAAATCGGTGGAAAGGATAGAACCCTTGGTGTAGTGCACAATGCATCGATATTGTTTCTATTAGGGATGCATTATGGACCTTGGTATACCTTTTTAATGTGATTTTTGGTGATGTGAATTTGTGTGTATGTGAAGAATGTGTGTAAACTATATAATTTTGTGCTTATGAAGTGATAATTTGTGTTTTATTTCTTTTGAAAGTGTGTAAAATCATGGTCTTTTGCTGAATTTATTATGAGATTTAGTGTTGTATAATGAATTAAGTGGAATGTTTTGCATTTAAATGATGGATATTTGATGAAAAATGTGTGTTTTGGGTGCATATATGTGGTGTTTTGTGAAAGTTTGGAATTTTGATGTAGCAAATCAACTTGGTGTATTACATGACATTAGATGCATTGTTAGGATCAACATGTAATTATTTTATCTTGTAGCTGATGATTTACGAAATGATTTGATTATTGAGTGTTGTCTTCACATGTGTCTTGGTGAAAAGGAAAGTTTCACATTACTCATTAGTGAGTACCCTTCTATGTTACGAATTCCTTTCACGATGTGCCTGATTGTGTGAATATATATATATATTCACACAATCAGGCATCATGCTATCGATCCAAATATATATCCTCTTCAAGGATGGTGGCTAGGGTAGGGTATCCTATATTATCTTTGCATAATAATATTCCATTGGGTTTAAGGTGTTCTCAAACCTATCAATTCAGGTGGAGGTGATGCCTAGTACCTACATCATGTAACAAAAAAAATAGTCGTACACACATGTACATACATATGTGTGTGCATACGGTTGTTTTGTTTGCTACAAGATGTCGGTACTAGGCATCGAATCCACCTGAATTGACAGGTTTGAGCATGCTTTAAACCCAATGGAATAAGACTATGCAGAGATAACATAAGATACCCTATGCTAGCCATCATCCTTGAAGAGGGTGCATACCTGGGTCGATAAACTGAAAGTTCTATAGTAAGTTTGTGTCATTTGAAGTTCTGCCTTTTACCCTGGTTGGTGATCAAGTTATTGCTTGATGTTTAGCTTGTTTAATTATTTCATGTTTTTGATATAGTAAGCAACATTTACAGGGTGTTGTAGCCTTAACATAATGAGCCCCTAGGGCCAAAAAAGATTAAGTCCAAAATAATAACAAAGAGCCAATCACCGAACAAAAACAACAAAAATTCAACACAATAACTATGGACTAATAGTAGAAGCAACAAAACACAAACTAAAAAAAAATTTTAACTCGCATTATCTTAGTTTTTATACAAGAGTTCCATGACATCATCACCAACCCACTCTTGGTTCTCCTCTACATTATTTCCCTCTAGCTCATCCTTGATTATGATGGACAGAGTGTTGGTGACGAAATGAACCAACTTAACAGTGAAGTGGGTCAGACCCCTGAATCTTTTATCCAAATTTTCCATTCTTTCTTTAAGCATGGGTCATTCCTCTCCCTCATCAGCAGTCATTGGTTCCTCATCAATCTCAGCATCAAGAGGGTGTGAAGACTTAGAGGTCGAGTTCTCTTTAATCTCTTTTCTACTATTAGGGATGGTGTGGGGTACTTCTGCATTTAACTCCTCTTCTTCCTTAGACATCTCCTCCTCCTTGTCCTCTTTGTCATCTGACTTCTCATCCTTTGATTCCTCAATAATCTGTCTTTTTTTCGTTATTCTTTGCCAATCTCTCAGACCTCCGAATAAAAGTTTCTCCACCAGTCATAACCATCACCTCCACCATAGTGTCACCTTTGGAATCTTTTCCCACAAAATTCTTAGCTTTTCCATCTTTCACCATGGGTTCCATTAAGCCCTTTTTGTCACATTTTCCCTTTTTCTTAGGAGTGGCTTTGGAAGCAATTTTTGCCGAGGTGGCCTTAATCTCACATAGATTTTTTGCCACATTCATCTAATCTTTATCTGCAATACATTTAAGTTTTTAAGGAGCCTCTCCAACAAAATCGGTCGAAGCCTTGGCAGTTTTCTTTCCCTTTGCGGCTGCACCTTAATTTTGTATGCTCACTGTCCTCGGAGCTCACCATGTGGCTTCCTCGCGAAGATTTTCGCTTTTACCTCACTTCGCTTTTCAGCAATCTTTGTCTGTGTGCCGCATGGCTCATCCTGGCTACTTTGTTTGAGTCGGGCCCGCCTCATTCTTTACTTTTGCTTGGAGTTCTCCACGTGGATCTCTCTCGCGGCTTTCTATTAGGCGCCTTTGCTACTTTCTGTTGGGCTTTGTCTGTGTGAAACGTGGCGATTTTGTTTCTATGTCGGTTACCTTGGAAATACCGCTGGATCTTTTGTACTTCCCTGCTGCCGCATGTCCTCTCCTAATGCTGCATGGTTTTCTGTTGTGTGTCGTGGCCTCGCTGGCGTATTGTTAGCTGACCGATGTTTACTGTGGCGGATTGAGATGATTTGGGCCATTGATCACTGCGTGTGGGTTGTTCTTCTCTTGATGCATCTCACAGGCGGTGGACTGGCCAATAAATGGGGCCTTGTTTTCTTTAATTAAGTGGTTGATTAAGTTTATGAAAACTCCCAAGCACTGGGAATCAAACCTTGTGTAATAGTTGCTTTTAATTCAAAGACTTTAGACTGTGCCAAATAAATTTGGCCTTTCTATTTTCAAGCATTTGCTGGAACTATTGACCTGTGCTATCATCTTTATTTTTGTATGAATTCCTATTCTTTAGTTTCTGTAACCTTTCATAGCTAAAATAAATACAAACCATGTTTCTTTGACTCTTCTGTGTTAAAGAAAAGTTATGGTTGATTACATTATACAAATTAGAGGGTATTGGTGCATGATAAATGCTTTTGAGAAAATTATCTTAATTAACGACAATTTAATGGTTCGAGCCTTTGTATCCTGCACTGTGCTCTAGTAAAGTTATCTAAAGATTTTGGCGCATCGCCTGTAGTGTAAATTTTACATTCTTGCAATCTCCCTTACCTTTTACTTCACCCATTAAGCGAAGAGCCGGCTTCGGTAAAATTCCAAAGGTCACTTAGCTAGCGCATAACGTCCCCCATTAGCTAAGTTTCCCATAAGACTACTACTACATGTAAAATACTGCGTCAACAGTTCTTTTTCTGGCACACTCGGTGGGACAACGAACTAGCACGTTCGCCTGATCTTATAAGTGTGTATGAGCCATCGACTTGTGGCTAGGTCATAGACTGCGAGAGTCCCTGGCCAACTTGTTCCGCCTTTAGTTTCTATGCACCAGAGGGGTCGCTGAGGTAGCCCTTTACCTCCTCTGTCTCCTCCTTCTCCGACATCACCTAATCCACCCACACAGATGGCTACTAGAAATTACATAGCCTGGGACTCTGGCAGTCCGTTAGTAGCACCAGTGCCTCCTGCAGTATGGGCCCCTATCCCCATTTCCGCCCTAAAGGCTATCCCTAAATATTTTGGGGATGAATCAAAGACACCAATGGAGCATCTGCAAGATGTAGCAGACGTATGTCTGGTACATGGCATATCAAATGAAAATGTAGCCCTCAGATTACTGGCTGCCTCTTTCCGAGGAAAAGCGCTAAACTGGTACAGGACCTTACAAGCTGGTACTATTGCTACCTGGGATGAGCTCGAGACCCCGTTTTATGAGCGATTTTCAAACGTGGGTAAAAAATCTTCGCTATACCACCAACTGGAAAATATTAGTCGAGCCCCTCATAAAGCTCTACCTGATTTCAATGCGAGGTTCCATTCGACCTGGTAGAGAGTGCCTGTGGGCAGCCGACCACCTCCAGATCTAGTATTTATGTTCTACTTGAAATCGATCAACGCTGATATCTCCATGATGTTACAAGCTTTGGGTGGAGACACTCTTCCTGATGCTTACGCCCTAGCTATCGCTGCATAAAATAATCTGATTACTACTGTAGACATGCAAAACTAACATCATGCATCCCGCTCTAACCATTCTACTATTAATCAATTATAACAATTTATTGATTAATTTCCTAAGGTTCATTAAATAAATCAAATTATTTAATCCTTATGTTCTTCTCATTTGATTTAATAAATCAAATTGATTTAATCAAATGTCAAATCCCTAAAATCCCCTAAGTTAATTAATCTAAATTAATTAACTTCTAATCATGATTATCATTCTCTAACTTTTGACTCAACTAGATTCAAATCCAAACTCTTAACTAACCCACCCACTTGCACCAATAAATCATTTATTTGATTTATTATTTCCTCTAATTACATTCAAAATGGCATCAAAATAGAATATTCTTCCAATTTGAATCTTCCCCCCAAAAGGGACTTGTCCCTTCCAACAAGGTTTTAAATGCTATTTGCACAAGTCAAACATGACATTTATTGCACCTTTCATCCCCCCTAAACATGCCATTTTTCATCCAAATTTGAATTTCAAATTGGCACATTGGCCAAGACTTGCACATTCCTCACCCTCTCACACTTTGACAAGTGGCATCTTGTCATTGGCATTCATCCAAATCTATCACTCTTCCTAATCTTGAATCTATAAAATGTAAAGCATTTCAACACAAATCATCTACAACACAACACATTTTCATGCAAGGTCATTCTCTTCACTTGAGAATCAATCTTGTACTTCATCATCTACAATCTACAATTTGAGCACTATCATTTTAGGCAACTTGAGTTCAAGCATCTCATTGTCTATCTCACTAAGCTTATCAAGGATTGAGAAAGGGCTCTTTCACATACTCAAAGAGCACCAATCCACTATGGGATAGGAAGGATTCATGTTTTTGCATTGTTCTTATTAGTTGCATTGTTTAACATGATTTTATATTTCATAGGGATGTTTAAGTTTGCTGATTTAAACTAACTTTTGTGCTAACAACATAAAATTGTTTAAGTCTATCTTGCAGATTTAGCATCCACAGTTGCAGGGAAGTTGGCACCGAAACCCATCATGCCATTATTCCCCGAGTGCAATGCTACAGAAGCCGAAGTTCCTTCCACCAGCACTCCTATAGCTCCTCCCCAATCTATGTACACCTATCTCGGAAATGTTCCAAGCTCGGCCCCAATGACAGCTCCTGCAGTAGCTCCTGTGCCTAATGCTATGGCTGTCGAGATGAACGAAATGAGAGAACAGATTCAGACTATGACTAATGAACTGACTACTTTGAAGCGGCAGCAATATAGCTATCAAAATCCTGCATACCAAAATTACCAAGGCGGAAAACCTCCGTACCAATCAAACTAGTGGCAGGATAGGTCACGTGGGAATACTTCGGCTCAATCAAGTAGCTAGATGGTTCCGGTAACCCTACCAATGCAGACTGTTCATCCTAGTTCGAATAAGGAGCTAGTGGTGGGACAGAACAATTTGGTTGAAGATGTTAACTCATGGTGTTTTCCCTGCAATGACGCACACATGTCGCGAAACTGTCCGCGGAGAAATTTGCAACAACAAATCGTAGATCAACGTAGCTAAAGCAGCGCATCCATTTTTGGAAACTCACCATATGCTTCTAAACAAATGGACAATGCGTTCCTCGCTGCGCAAATGCAGGGGATCTCCATCCAGCAAGAGTCGGACATTGTCTTGGACCAGACTCTCTTTTCTTGGATGGAAGGAGAAGAGTCAGTGTATTCGAACGACATCCCTATTGATAAGGTACCCCGAGTGCAATCTGACTATAACACGCGTTCTAAGCGTAGATTTACCAGAGAGTTCGCAGCCTTACCTACCAAGGCTACGCCACAAAAGATGTCTAGCCTAGCGGCAAGCCTATTGCCAACCCCACCATAGTCAAAGACGGCTGTTCTTAGCCATCTGAATCCACTTCCTCCGAAGACAAAGGCTCCACCGGTCACTTCAGCTATTGCTAAACTGCTGGATGTACCGACTGTGAAACTAATGGTAGCCGCAAGACCTAAAGAGCAGGTAATCTCAACTCACCAGCCAAAAGCGCAATTCAATGTAGTGGAGCAGCTGAAGAAGTCATCCGCCAACACTTCTTTGTGGGATGTCCTGGCTATTCCGGAGCAAAAGGTGCTACTACAAAAGGCGTTGTCGAATGAAGAGAATACGAAGATCCCTACTCATTCTAATGAGCAGGATGTATCCAAGCCGGACTTGGATAAAGTGCTAACGATTCAACCAGAGGAGAAGCTCGAGTCTGGAAGGGAAAGTAAGCCTAAACCTAAGCCTTTCTTTCTAACGCTGATTATTGGTGACAAGCTACTACATAACCGTATGATTGACTCTGGTGCTAGCACCACTGTCATGCCAAAGCAAATAGTTGATTCTTTGGGACTAAAATATGAGCTGTTAAATAAAGGAGTCATGCAGCTTGATGGAAACAAGGTCGATATTGTTGGAATAATCAAGGGATTGCCTATGACTTTGTTTGCCTGCCCCAGTATCACTATAAATCGGGATACTGTACTCATTGATATCCCTCCTCTATTCGAGATTTGCTTATCCCGAGAATTTACTACAAATGTAGGAGGGTATCTGGCTTTAGACTGGCCGCACCTGATTCTGAGAACTAAGCATGGGGCTAAGATGGAACTATTGTCGAAAACTCTTTATTCCAAACATGTTGCTAATGAGGCTTTGTTAAAATTTGAAGCAGCACACACTTCAATCTCTCAAGAGGAAAGGTACAATGTGGAATTTCTTGAAGATGAGGAGGCTACTAGCTCTCGAACAATAGATGAAGAAAATTTGTTGAAGGAATTTATTGATACAGACCCTTTCGGGAATTACCACTCAACTGGCCTCGGAACCTATGTTATTCATGAAGAAGGGCAGATCATGCCCAAAGTGACTAAATAACCTGCAGGTGAAGAGTCTCTGAAAATATGGACGTTATATTTTGATGGAGCTAGATGTAAAGTAGGAGCTGGAGCAGGGATTTGTTTGGTATCCCCGTCTAACAAAAGGACATTGAGGTCTTACCCTTTCTAGTTTGCGTGTTCAAACAATGAAGCCGAATATGAAGGTCTCATCCATGGTTTAGGCTTTGCGGAGCAAATGGGTGTAAAGCAGATAAGTGTCTTCAGAGATTTTGAGCTGGTGGTTAACCAAATCCATAGAAATTCAGCCACAAAGAATATCCGCATGCGATCTTATCGACATAGGGTCTGGGATCTAATCGACAACTTTGAGGCATTCAATATTCAGGCTATTCCGAGGGAAATGAATTCTGAAGCTGACAGGATGACAACTATTGGGGCTCAGTTCAAACCCACCACCGAATTACTAAAAAATAAACATGCGGTGAAGGTAATTGTAAGACCTGCTGTCCCAAATAACAATCAAGATTGGAAGGTATTTGATAGCGATGCTCATATTGCATCATTCCTCCAGTCATCTAGAGAATTTTTCGATCAGCTACAACCGAAGATCGTCGAAGCTTACGGGGATCAAATCATCCAATTGAAATCCAACAAACTCCCGAGAGGCCTAGTCACTCTGGAGAGCCTTTTTTATTTTGATGATGCGACTGTAACAATGGGTATTTTCCTAAGTTTAGCAATATCATATGCAGAACATGAAAACCCAAAGTAGGTAATGGAGTGCAAAGGAATAGATGAACAATCTTATAGATTGTCTTCATCCTCCATGACTAACCTCCATTACACCTTCTTAATTTGCTGAAATAAATTGTTTGCCCTCAAATTTGTGAAGAGCAAGCCAATAGAAATGACAAGCCCTAAGCAAATATTGAAGGATTTGAATAATCTAAATGCAATACTATACCCTACTGCAACTAGTAAGCATCTATAATGTCTAATCTATGTCAAATAAAATCTAAAATGCTATGCCAAATGAAACTTAACAATGCTAAAAGTATGAAAGTGCAAGATGATAATAATTCCTAAGTGAGATGATAAAATATGAAAATGCAAGATATTCTAAAAATGTAAGAGATGAGAGAGGTAAAATATGACAATGCAAGATGATAAGAGATGCAAGATGTGACCAAAATTGCTCTTTTATAGAAGAGGCAATTTTGTGTGAGTGGCCAGGATTGAAAGTTAGTAAATGCCCTAGAATCAATGGACGAGATTCCATATAACAACCCACAATTAGGGTTAGGGCAACATTAGGTCAGATTCGAAATAAAGGGTCAAGATTGATTTTTAGAAAATGAAATCAATGGCTGACAAAACATGTGACAAAAAATTTTGTGCACGGAAAACGGAGTCATTGGGGAATCAAATAATAATTTAAAATTATTTAATTTAAGAGGAGATGTTGACTTTTCAAATTAAAAAACTATTTTAATTCAAAAGGGTGGGGTCATGTGACAGTAAATAATTTAAATTAAATTATTTACTAAAGAAGGGAATTTAAATGACTTATTTTAAATTAATAATATTTATTTAAAATGAGCAGAATAAAAGAGGAGAAATTAAATAATAAAATTATTTAATTTAGGTGTTGGGACTTATTTTAAATAAATAAGATTTAGAAGAAATTAAATAATAAAGGTTATTTAATTTAGGTGAGAATTAAATAATAAAGATGTTATTTAATTTAGAGGAATGTGACAAATAGAACGTTTTAAATTAAATATAATAATTTAATTCAAAGTTTAGGAAAGTGGACCAAATTAAATAAATAAAATTTATTTAATTTAGGAGAGAAGAGGCTAATGAATAATTAGATAATTAAATATTTAATTATAGTGGAAGGTGGGTTAAATAAATAGGAATTTATTTAATTTTAGGAAGAAGAGGACTTAATTAGTGAAATAATTAAATAAATAAATTAAGAAATTTATTTAATTATTAGAGGACTTTAGACAATTAGTGACGCATTAGATAAATAAATAAAATTTATTTATTTAATAATCAAGAAGAATAAAAAGGGACATGAATTATTTAAAGAATTAAGAATTATCTAATTAATAATTGGACGTGAGTTAGGGACCTAATTAAAAAGTCCTAATTAGGGTT
>VCHN02004723.1:0-11250 GCA_007115665.2 Sequoiadendron giganteum
AATAGTCGAGACAAGACCTTGACAGTTAAGACCGCCATACCGCTAGGTAGAAAGATAACGACTACGGTATAGCGGTAAACACAATAAAGGACGCATGGAAATAAAATATAAGGAGCGGATAAAGTGAAATAAAGGCGGGAAAGGATATAAAATAGAAAAATCAAAAGCACGACTATAGTTAAACTAGCAATCGCACCTTGGTGTGCAATGGGTACGCCGAAGAGGTATGGAAAGTTAATTAGGGGGAAAATGTTTTAATTTTTTTTTGCATGCATTTGTGCAATACATAAGATCAAATTGGTTGGTCATTTAAGAAATGATTTTGTTGATATATTATTATTAATATATTTATTACTATTTTTATAATATTATATTATTACTATTAATTTAGTTTTTATTATATATTTTATTATTATTTTTGTACATTTACTATTATATTATTATTATTTTATTAATATATCAAGTTTGCATTATGTTACATTATTATTATAATAATAAATGATTGGATTAGGTATTATATATTGTTAGTATTATATTATTATTGTTATATATTTTTATAATATAATAATATTTTTATATTATGATTTTTTTGTTATATATTTACTATTATAGTTCTATATTTGTATTAATACATTACTATTAATATTAATAATATATTATTAATATTTAAATTATTATATTATTCATAATATTATATTATTACTTTGATTTTACTATTATATTATTCTACTATTATAATATTCTATTATTCTTATTATTATAATATTATTATTCTTATTATATGATTTTTGAAATATTATACTTAGTAAATTATATTTATCCTTAATATTATATTATTAATAAAATATTATTTTAAATTGTAGTATTAAATTATTAAATTATTGATTTATTATTATACTAATGTTATTATGTTATATTATATTAATTTTATTATATATTTATTATTATTATATTATGTATATTATATTATTATTATATTATATTTTTATTATATTATACTATATTATATTATATTATTATTATATTATATTATATTATTATATTATAAATACTATTGACTATTTTTTGGGAAAAGTGGAAATTAACTATTATTTTGCCTATTTTTTAGAAAGCTGAACTATTATTTTACCTTTTTTTAAGAAATTAAGCTAAAAATAGACTTTTGCTTTCTTTATATACACATCCAAAAATAGTAATAAATGGTTGTAAAGGGAAAAACTTTTGGTTAAGGGTTTAGGGTTAAGGTTAGAGGGGAGAGAGATAGAGGGAGTGAGTGAGTGAGAGAGAGACCTAAGAGAGGGAGAGGGGATATGAGGGAGATTCTTGAGAGAGAGAGGGAGCGACTTTAGAGAGAGGGAGAGACACAAAGTGGGAGAGAGATGGAGGGAGTGAGAGAGAGAGGGAGTGGGAGAGAGAGAGAGAGAGGGGGGGAGAGGGTGTGGGAGGGAGAAACCTAAGAGAGAGAGGCTGGGAGGGAGACACCTGAGAGAAGGAGAGGGAGTCAAAGTGGGAGAGAGGGGGTGGGAAGGAGAGACCTAAGAAAGTAGGGTGGGAGGTAAGTGAGGCCTGACAAAGAGGGATTGTGAGATAAGTGAGGCCTAATCCCTCAACCCCTATACCCTCAACCCTCAACCCGCAACCCTCAACCCTTAAACCATAATCCATCAACCCCCATACCCTCTTAATCCCTCAACCCTCAACCCTTGACCCTTAAAGGGTAGAGTTTTTAACGGTTTAGGGTTTAAGGGTTAAGGGTTAAGGGTTTAGGTTAAGGGTATAGTGGATAGAGATAGAGGGAGAGAGAGAGATATATAGGGAGTGAGTGAGTGAGTGAGAGACCTAATATTCCCTCTCTAGTTCTCTCTATCTCACTTCTCTCTCCTTTTCTCCCTCCCTCTCTAATTTTCTCTATATCCCCCTCTCTCTCCTTCCCTTTATACTTCTCTCTATCTCACCTCTCTTTCTCCCCCTCTCTCTCTCCCTCTCTCTTCCTTTCACCCACCTTTTCTCTCTACTTCTCGCTATCTAACCTATCTCTCTATACATCTTTCTCTCTCCCCCCTCCTTCCCTCTCAATCTCTCCACGTTCCTCCTTATCTCTCTACTTTTCAGCTCCATCACACATCTCTCCACCTAGACCTCTCTTCTATTTTTGTCTCACCTCTCTCTCCATCCCTACCTCTCCCTATATCTCTCCTTTCATATCTACTTCTCTCTACCTAGTTGTCCCTCTATACCTATTTCTCTCTCCCTCCTTGCCTCCTCTCTCTCAATATCTCCACCTTCTTTCCCTCTCTAATTCTCTCTCTATCACCTCTCTATCTCTCTCCTCCCTCTCTACTCTCTCTATCTCTCCCTCCCTCCCCCTCTTTCTATCTCTCCTCTCTCCCTCCCCCTCTTTCTATCTCTCTTTACCTTCTCTCTACCTATATCTCTCTTCTTCCATCTATCTCAACTATCCATATTTACCTATCCCTCCACTTATTTTTGTCTCTCCTCCCAATCTCTCTCACTATTGTCCCTCCCTCCCTCCCCCTCTTTCTCTCTCAATAGATATTTTTATCTATCTCACCACTATCTCTCTCTCACTCACACACACACCTCTATCTCCCTACCTCTCCCTCCCCTCTGTACTCTTTATCTCTCCTCTCGCTTTCCCTCTCTATACATACCTCTCCCTCCATCACTCTCTCTCTCTCCATCCCTCTCTATCTCACTTATGCCTCTTTCTCTCCTCTCACTCTCTCTCCCTCTCACATACATCACCTCTATCTCCTCCTTTCCTCTCCCACCATCCCTCCACTCTCCACTTCTCTCTATCTATCATCTCTCTCTACATCTCCTTCCCTCTATATTTATCTTTATCTTCCCTCTCCCTCTCTTTACGCACTTCTCCCTCCATCACTCTATATCTCAACTGAGTCTCCTCTCCCTCTCTTTCGCACACACACACACCTCTATCTTCTCCCTACTTTTCCCTCCCCCCCTCTCTAATTATCTCTATCTCTCCTCTCTGTACATCTCCTACCCTCTCTACCTATATTTATCTCCCCTATCCCATTTTTTACCTACCCCTCCCTTCATCACTCTGTATCTCAACTATGTTCCCCTACTTACCTAGGGTTGAGGTATTAAGGGTCAAGGGTTGATAATTGAGGGTTGAGGGTTTAATTTATAGGGTAGAGGGTAGAGGGTAGAGGGTTTAAGGGTTGAGGGTTGAGGGTTGAGGGTTGAGGTTTGAGGGTTGAGGGTTGAGGGTTGAGGGTTGAGGGTTGAGGTTTGAGGTTTGAGGGTTGAGGGTTGAGGGTTGAGGGTTGAGGATTGAGGGTTGAGGGTTGAGTGTTTAAGGGTTGATTTCCATAAGAAACTTAAGTGATTTTCCAATATTTTCATAAAAAACCCTAAGGTTTTTCCATCTAGACCTATCATTTTCCTATCTTTCCATATAAAATTCATTTTTCGCCTTTCCAAAAAATGCTCATATACTTTATATCACTACCGCTCCCTTAAAAAATCACTTGATATATATTATTTACTGCCCAATCGCAACCTCATACATGGGGGCCCATGATATGGCAGTAATTGTTTGGGGGAGTCACATTAACCCTTACCACTATACTGCGGGGGGAAATCATACTGTCCGCGGTAGAGTGGTGGTTGGGCAACAGCTAATGGAGTAGGCATGATATTTTTACCGTGTCACTACATGCGGTTAAACCACAGACCGTGGTGACTATTGTTAATAGGTAGCGGTTGGCAAAGGGTGATAGTGGATGGTTAGTGGGCGGTCGATGAATGCAACCAATAGTTTGTAGAGTGGCTATTGTGGTACCATTGTTAGTCAGGCTAGTGACTGTGGTAGTGTGGTGGTGGTGAGAAAACCGTAGCAGCATTGGTCGAAGCAGTTACCCCGGTATCGTGCCTGGTTAAACCATAGACTGTGGTGACCGCGGTAATGGTAGTGGTCAGCGAAGGAAATCAATGGAGGACAATAGGGAACGGTTAATGGTTGGCACTGGTGGTTAAGATTGGCTATTGTGGTACCACTAGCAGTCATCCTAGTGACCGCGCACTATAGGATTTGACCCCAATTTCTGATGGTCGTTCGTCAGAATCTCGATGATACATTGTCGACCGATCGATGAATCACAGAAATTAGCGTTGTCGCTCAATTTTCGTCTACATCCGAACGAGCTGTAAAACGTTGACCTCATGATGCAAGCTTGTCGGAACCACGACACCCACTTCATCGATCACATGATGAATAGTACCCAGATGACGAGAGGCATACCTTTGCCAAACCATCGGATTAACAACATAAGTCTATTGCAATTACGACACAAGTTCGACATATTGCCAATATCATTGAGAGATCAAGACTGTTATAGCGATTAAAATTGCCTGAGAAGATATATCGGGAGGACTAGATTTTGGTTTCAGCGATGAAGTTTCATCAGTGAGATACACATATTGTCTCATTGACGAAGCATGAGGGAAGTATATCGGCAAGACATCTATCATTAGAGTAAGTTCTGAATGTTTACCCGACCAGCTATGTGACGTCGTTAAGAATACATCGGTAGGAGTCTTGGCGACATAATTTAGATTGAAATAGCGACAGAAGTTCATCAAACACACAATGAAATAGGCAAGTCATTATGGTGAAAATTCATCAGATACATTGCAGATTCGTTGGATGCTTTTTGCGGTTCGTCGTAAATTCAACGAAACAGTGCACTTTAAAAAAAAAAAAACTATTCGTTGAAATGTAGGCATATTGTTGAGAGATCAAGACTGTTATAGTGATCAAAATTGCCTGATAAGATATATCAGAAGGACTGGATTTTGGTCTCAGCGATGAAGTTTCATCGACGAGATACACATCTTGTCTCATTGATGAAGCACAAGGGAAGCATATCAACAAGACATATATCATCAGAGTAAGTTCTAAATGTCTACCTGACCAGCTATGTAACATCGTTAAGAATACAATGGCAGTAGTCTTGGCGACATAATTTATATTGAAATAACGACAATAGTTCATCGAACGCGCAACGAAATAGGCAAGTCATTATGATGAAAATTCATCGGATGCATTGCAAATTCATTGGATGCTTTTTGCATTTCATCATAAATTAGACGAAACATTGCACTTTAAAAAAAAAAAAACTATTCGTTGAAATGTAGGCATATCGGTGAAAGATCAAGACTATTACAACAATCAAAATTGCTTGAGAAGATATATTGAGAGGACTGGATTTTGGTCCCAGCGATGACGTTTCATCAGCGAGATACACATCTTGTCTCATCGACAAAGCACGAGGGAAGCATATCAGCAAGACATATATCATCGGAGTAAGTTCTGAATGTCTATCCGACCAGCTATGTGACGCCAATAAGATTACATCGGCAGGAATCTTGGCGACATAATCTAGATTGAAATAGCGATAGAAGTTTGTTGAACGCGCGATGAAATAGGCAAGTCATTACAGTGAAAATTCATTGTATACATTGCAAATTTATTAGACCCTTTTTGCGGTTCATCGTAAATTCATCGAGAAATTGCACTTTTTTAAAAACAAACTATTCATTGAAATGTAGGCATATCGGTGAAAGATCAAGACTATTACAGCGATCAAAATTGCCTGAGAAGATATATTGAGAGGACTGGATTTTGGTCTCAACGATGACATTTCATCGGCGAGATACACATCTTGTCTCATCGATGAAGCACGAGGGAAGCATATCGGCAAGACATATATCATTGGAGTAAGTTCTGAATGTCTACCCGGCCAGCTATGTGACGCCGATAAGATTACATCGGCAGGAGTCTTCATGACATAATCTAGATTGAAATAGCGATAGAAGTTCGTCGAACGCGTGATGAAATAGGCAAGTCATTACGCAGAAAATTCATTGTATACATTGCAAATTCGTCAGACACTTTTTGCGGTTCATCGTAAATTCATCAAGAAATAGCACTTTTCAAAAAAAAAAACTATTCATTGAAATGTAAGCATATCGGTGAAAGATCAAGACTATTACAGCGATCAAAATTGCTTGAGAACATATGTCAAGAGGACTGGATTTTGGTCTCAGCAATGACATTTCATCGACGAGATACACATCTTGTCTCATTGACGAAGCATAAGGGAATCATATTGGCAAGACATATATCATCGGAGTAAGTTCTGAATTTCTACCCGTCCAGCTATGTGACGTCGATAAGATTACATCGGCAGGATTCTTGGCGACATAGTTGAGATCGAAAGAATAATCATCGGGGAGACTCACCACATTGGGGAAACTATAAAATATCCTAGCGATACATGATCTCTTGTTGATGATGATACAAATGGATCGAAATACTTATTGGGGTGACTCTGGGCAATATATAAAAGTAGTCAAGTTGGCCAAGCCTTAACAATGCAGGATTGATGATATCAGGCCTATTTGTAGCAGCAATGATGATAACTATTTTCTTGGCTGTCATACAAGCCATCTCCATCAACAAAGCTTTGAAACCAAATCCACACACAACACAATGTTCATAGTGAAAAGTTAGCACTTTATTTCATGTTTGCAGATTGGTTTGATGCTTCAAATGATGCATTTCTTATATTGAAAAGTGCATTACTTACCTTATTGAGCTTCTCTTTGTTTTGAGAATAGTTTAATAATCTCTACTTAATAGGGCCAACCATGTGAAGGTGGAAGCTCATTTGGCTGTTCCCCCCCCCCCGCCCCCCCCCCTCACATCACTCTCAATTCCCCATACCCGATCATATAACATTAATCATTCATTCATCCATTAATAACATATAACATTCATTCATTAACATATAACATTTATTCATTAACATATTCACATTCATTCATTAACATATTTCATTTTTTCAGTTTTTACATATTATCAAAAATATGGCTGTCATAATATGATTACAATCACTTCTTTTTTTGTTTTTTTTCTGCAGCTAAAAAAAGCTAAAGTGGAGTATCGTTTTCAAAATCATCTGTCCCCCCTTGAGTTGTTCTGAGATCTGCTCGTGATCTTAATGTATGCCTAGTCGTGTAATCACAACGTGGACGTGGCTGCAAGGGGGGGTCTGCTGCAATAGCAAAGAAATGTTCAATTGATATGTTTTATTATTATTGTTACATGTATTTCATTAATTAAAAGAACATCAAAGTGGTGCTCTTTACCTGATTAGGCCACATCATGTTCCTGATATTGTCTTATAGCCTCATGCTCAACATGTTGAACACTGTCTAAATCCTGATCTGGAGTTGAAAAACAAAATATTACATTAATTAATACACCAATTGAAATTAAATATGTTTAAAAGAACGTTAGAGTGGTCCTGTTTACCTAATGGAGCCACATCATGTTCCTAATCTTGTCTAGCCTGATCATGCTCAACATGTTGATCACGCTCTACATGCTCTAAAGTTGAAACATGAAAGGTTACATTGATTAATACACCAAATGCAATTAAAGATGTTTAATTATATTAATCCATACTGCGTTTTGTATAGCACATGAATACATCCAGTACCAAGATGCACACCATGGACTTCATCAGTAGGTTGTGCTCCACCCTCACCAGGCTGCATTCCAATGCCATGTGTAGGATTATCATTGCTTATCTATGTAAAACAAATAGGCACATTATTATGGTGGAAATTAATATTGAACAGATTGCACAAGTATTCAATTTGAAATAAACTTTATTGAGTTTATTTACCTACGTGTTGGATGCAGTGGAAGATTGTGTTTGCCCAATCCAGACTCTTAGCTATTCAGACAGGGCTACATAGCCTTGGTCAAAGGCAATCTTCAGGTCCTCTTATGTGGGCACTTTGTTGAGATCAAAGCCCTGCATTTTTGCATGCGATCATGAATTTTGCTTCTATGGTGTGATTAAACCAAAATTGTTTGCAATTTATTATTTGGATGGAATATTTCATTTATTGATACTTACAAATCGTGCGGCTACTTTCATATAACCACCAGAGCCAAGTTTGTGTTGCTCGTGTTTTTCTAGTCTTTCCTTTGTTGCCTTCGATGTGTCGAGCAGCCTATGAAAAATTTGAAATACGTTAGATTATGTAAAAAGAAAGATTAATTAGTATATAATTAAATTGTTGATAGCATCACATACCTTCCTTGGCCTGGTGGTATCTTTCCTTTATTCTTTTCAACCTTCTCCTTTCCATCCGACACCAAGTCCTTCCACTCCCTTTCCAGAATCATGAGGGGACGTTCGTACTTTCTGTTCTTCTCTAAATGTGACCTATATTGGTCCCTCACATACTTTAGATAGGTACTAGCTTTCTTAAGGACCTTGGTTTGGTTGAATGTTTTATCACCAAACAACACAACTAAACGGTTAGTGAGCTCATCTTTTAAATCTTGATTTTGGGCATTCCACCGTGTACATATGGTGGGCCCGAAGAGCTCCAATGAAATATCACTTAGATGTTTATAAAAACATCATTTCTTATAGGAGCAGGATGTATAATTAGAAACTTAGAAGGGCAAGGTGTTTGGGCTGCTTCCAAAAACTTAGATACGTGCACGAATAATATAGCAGAAATGGAGGTGCTCGCATTGGGATTGGAAGTCTATATAAAGAAAGGAATTGATTCAGTAGAAATAGAAGGTGATTCTCAAATCTGCATTCAGGAAATCACATTGGGGAAAACACCAAACTGAAAACTAGACAATTGGATAGGAGCAATCAAATCCCTTCTTCGGAAGTTAAATGAATATACCCTATCACATGTCTATAGGGAAGCTAACAAGGTTGTGGGCCTCCTAGGAAACTGCGGAGTAAATCAAGGAAAGGTAATAAAAGTTGACAACTACATGGAGCAGTGGTCAGAACTGCCAACAATTCTAATCACCGACAGTTTGGGCGGATGAAAGATCTCCGAAATCTCTAAAAAGCAGTGAGCTGGGACAATCAGATGGGATAATAGATAAGACTCGAGCAACATTTAGCCAAAGCATTAGGAAGTTGTGCCAGACTCATGGGACAAGCGCAAGCATTTATTGGAAGCCGAGGGATAAATGGTGTTAAGGCACTACTCCAGACTCAAACTTTAGAAGGACAATGGTGTATAAGTTTGGTGTACACTGTATCTACTTGAACGAGACGTTGAGAGCCCAGTGCAAAATAATTTTCTCAGTCAGTTCCTTGCAAGTGATCGAAGCAATAGAGCAAATAACCCAAGAGATCCTGCAGGAGGGGAACCACTGGTGTGATGGCAGAATCTATGAGGTAGTCCTAAGCCTATTAATAGATGTTCTAGGTGCTAGAGAAGTACTAGTGGAGAAGTTTGGGGGTTTTGTTATGCTGATCAACATTGAAGTGGTGGCAAATGCTATCTTGGAACTGCCTGCGGAAGGTATGGTGAGCTCCCTGAAATACGTCTTTGGAGAAAACGGGTCAGGGGGAGACGAGAAAGATGTGGAGGTTGAAGCTGGGGAGGAATGCACTAGCAACTCGTAGCACTAGACCAAGGCAATGAGCTGCTTCCTAGGCAATGCATGGGATGTATATCGGGCAAGCATAATCAACAATGACATGAATGCCTTTGCAAGGTTTGTTCAAAATGAGGATTGGTTCAACAAAAGGAGAATGAAACATGCAGTAAAGTTGGGGTACGCACTAGGAGTAGTATATAGCTATGTAGTAGCATAAAGCATGATAATCATACAGTCGAATATATAGTGGCTATAAACAGGCAATTATAATGTAGGCAAATATTGCCATTTTGTAAATCAATATAATAGGGCGCTATCCCCACTGTTAGCACTTAAAAAATAAAAAATAATAATTAAAACATTTTAAAGTACTTGGGACCTTCTCTATCTTTATGGGAAGGAAATCCTCGGTCACCACAAATGTGACCGACAATGTTCCCGTCCTAGTAATATGGGAAGATCCAGGAAATGCTGCTAAAACATCACCAGTAGTAGTGGCCTCTGCATCCACAAGTAGTGACACATGTAGTGGCATGTGTTCACTGCCAGAGGGTGGACTACCAAATGTCTGCATGGTATGCGTTGCCGACATTTCAAACGACAATATAGGCACAGATGATGGGGTCGGATGATGTGTTGTATGTGCAGGAAGATCTGGATTGACACTTGTACAGTCCCCTACTTCCCGGGAAACACTTGCAGTACCTTGATCACGGCCAACAGCATGATGAGGATGCAAATAATTCTGTAAAAACAACACATATTTTAGTTCATGACATAAAAGAGTACAAAATATAAAACCATGAATGAACTTATGTTGTAATTAAAGATCTCATGACAGCTTACTTCCAAGTTATGTGCTCTCTCAGACAATATTTTAACCCTTTCTCTTATCTCATCTGTTTGAGGCACTATGAATACCAACTGAAGGATTTCTTGATTGCATTTTTTTTGGGCCTTCCTCATCATATCCACAGGGTTTGTGGAAAATGTGATGTCATCATCGCATAATAGTGATTGCACCTCCATATAGATTCTCTCCTGTACTGCTCGTGCCTTTCCCCGATCAGCCAACTGCAACAAGAATATTAAAAACATTATTGAAATTAACCCAATAAACTCATGAAAAAAACATAATAATAAAACATTTTGCTCGTATCTAATTTGTACAATTACAATGAGGTAAACCTGTCGGATAGAAGCGCCTGAAGATGGATCATGATCTGTGCTCTGGGCCGGAGCCTTCCTCGTATGATCAATGTCCTGCTGTGATAAAAATTAAATATAAAAAACATTACCAAAATGAAACCAATAGACTTACGAAAAAAAACATAATAATAAAATGGTATATTGGAGTCATTAATTGGAGGTTGGGTAAAATGGTATATATATAGTACATACCACCCCCATAGTAATTGTGTTTGTATCTAAGTGATTCAAATTGTAATCGATTAGCAACTCTTCCCCTGCAGTTATTGATTTTATCGCACATACGAATACACGGTTTCCCTCTCGCGCCTCGAATATACAATTGGGTTGCTTATTTGTTGACCCAGGTCGTGTACTATTTATAAACCCTGCAATATTCCCTGATGCTTTTGGCCTCTCGTCAATGTACCTAGCCACTCCTTTATTTTTGATCCTTATCTTTTAGTTGTATATAATTTGTTGATAGTGCATACCTACGCATACTTCATGTATATCGAACCAGCTGCATCCAATCTTTGTAACTGTAACAGGGTCCAACATACTCCATCAAC
>VCHN02001594.1:0-21250 GCA_007115665.2 Sequoiadendron giganteum
AGGTCCCACTAAATTTTCATTGTATTCCGACAACTTACTATTTTTAGTAAGTATTCAATTTGGGACTATTTTATCGAGATTTTGGAATTCTGTCAGTTCCACCACAATCAGGCAGCTTCAGAATGCCTACGTGCGAAATTTGAATGGATTCCGACAACTGGCTATTTTTAGCAGTTCAGCCTTCAGAGGCTATTTTCAGGATTTAAGCGAGCAATTCTTTGGTGAGTGACGGGGGAATTGATCTGGGTTTTCGAAGACCTTCACAATGATGTAGCATGCAAGGCGAGGTGGTGACTTTCAGAGTTCAGCCTCCCGAGGCCATTTTTAGGGTTTGCATGCAAGAATTTTCAATGCATGTCCAGATATTCCATGTGGGTTTTGCGAGGCCTTCGCAATGATATGACATGCAGATGGATCGGGTCAGTTTTCAAGGACTTACTATTTTTAGCCAGTGCCAAAACTTTGACCAGTTTTCTGGGTTTTTCTGGGTTTTTTGAGATCCCACGGGCACTGTGACATGCAAACTCATCCGACATCCGGATGACCACTTTCCAGACACTTACTATAAATAGCAGTATCATCCCAGCAGCTACCCACCACTCCAGTCCAGCGATCAGGTGCAATCAGGCACGATCAAGGACAGTCAGGAACAAATCAGAGCACATGCAGATCAGATTAGGGTTTCCCTTGCCACATCTAAAAATAGATGAAGCAAAATGCAGAAATGACAGAACGAAGCACGCCACCGGAATCAGCATCCTTCAGGCTACCGGCTGGTAAAATTTGAACACGATCTGAATACTTACTATTTTTAGCAAGTCACCTCATGGCTAAAAATAGCACGTCCTCATTAGGGAAAATGTGTGAATGAGTCTCTTTCAGCATCAAGTACAAGTGGAACAAATTTCAAAGCAAACAGAGATACAAAATTGGTCAATTCTAGGGTTTGCTAAAAATAGCAAATGGCTAAAAATAGCATGTATTGCGCCAGATAAGATATGAATAGGATGACAGCACCCGATGGAGGCACAACCACTCCAGTTCCAGTTCAGAACAGGGTAAAAATCAATGAAACCCTAATTTCTCCGAATTTACTAAAAATAGAAAGCCAGGCTAGGGCATAAAGGGCGTTGGAAATTTTACAAACATAACTGACAGGTAAACACCTTCATATGCGCCCAGGAGGAATGAAAGCTTCAAAATTTTCTAAGTGTGAGATTTCCTTGAGCAAGGGCTATATGCGCCCAGGGAAGGTGAAAGGTCACCAAAAATGCATCGAAATTTCCCTAAGGCATCAAAATTTCCTGAGACATCCTCAAATGCGCCTAGAATGGAAGTCTGCAGGGCTAAATACGCCAAGAGGAGGTGAAAGGTCAAGCTTGGGCGTGGATTTTCCATCCCACATAGCAAATGCGCCTTCAAGAGGCATAAAAATTCACTAAGGCAAAAAGTTTCCTCCTAGCACTATGAAATGCGCCCAAGGAAGGTTAAGAGTCATGTCTTAGGCATGGGTTTTCCATCTCACATGGGAAAATGCGCTTGGAAAAGGAAGTCAACACCCTCATATGCGCTAGAGGGAGATGAAGAGCCACTAGCTAGGCGTGGGGTGGTGAAGGAAAAGCGCTCAAGGATGAAATAGAAGTCTACCCCCCTATATGCGCCTAAAGGAGGTAAAAAGACACTTGAAAGGCGTGGGAATTCCTCCTCTCCATGGCATATGCGCCCAAGGTAAAACATAAAAGGTAAAAAGCTAAAGGCGTAGGGTGATGAAGGAAATGCGCTTGAAGGTGGAAGCTACCTATGTCATATGCGCTCAAAGAAGTTGAGGGGTCACTACTTGCTAAGAAGGAAATAATACTAAGAGGGGCGTAATTTTATTTTGTTCTTTTCCCCTTTACTATGTGAGTTGCGCTTGAAGGTGGGAATTTATTATATGAAAGGCGCCTATGGAGTTGAAAAATGAAATAAAAAAAATTTGCTAAGCATGAAAATTGCTAAGAATGTCTAGGCGTGGAATTGCCTAAGGAATAAAATGAGGTTCATGACATGTTCAAGTGCGCCCTCTGGAGATAAAATTAAATTTAAAATTCCTAAGGCATTTTCTTAAGGGAAAATGAAAAATAATGAATACGCCTAGAGGATGATGCCAGTTGCCAGAGTTATAAAAATCTTCAAAGGAAAATTCTTCAGGGAAAATCAAGATAATTTGCCAAGGCCGAGAAGATTGAAATTGCAGGAGTGGATGACATCCGGAAGGGGAAAAATAAACATTAGCCTTTTTATTAATTTAAATAATAAAAATTAAACGTACCCCTTCGTCCGGATACACATGAAAACAATGGATTCCGGGAAGATTTTTCTTCTGGGTATTAAACGTTTGCAATTCGGAAGTGATTCAGAGTTACTCCACGCCTCACTCACATCGTTTCGATGGATATTTTGCCAAGTACCCATTTTTATAAAATTCCTAAGGCAAAATTGAGAAATTTCTCTAAGGCAAACGAATAAAATGGATGAGAAATTTCGCTAAGGAGTTTGAACTTGATAATTTTGCCAGAATGCCTTAGCCAAACTTTTCGAAATTGTTCAAAGAAGTAAACGATTTAATGTTTTAAGAAATCAAACGCAACGAGGCAGGCCTGTGCAGAGGTGATGAATTCATAATTCTAGAAGTTTGAGATTCTGGTGCTTCAGACGACAAGTGTTGCAACTGGAAAAGAGAGGGAAAATGAATTCAAAATGTTTACTAAGTTTAGCCTCTGCAGGAATTCGACCAAGCTATAAGTTTTGAAGTCCTCTTCATTTTTTCTCTTGCGAGTTGCTGAAGAGCTGAAAGTGAGAAGTTCGAATTTGTGAAAAGAGCTGAAGGTTGCTGAGGAGGTTCGAATTTGTCAAAGTGAAGTTGCTAGAGGACTGGAGTTGCTGAAGCACGAATTGCTGAAGTCACAAACTTGCTGGAGAAGTCACGACTTGAGAAGAAAGTTTTAAGTTGCTGAAAGTTGCTAAGTTAGAAGGAAAAGTGCGAACTTCAAAGAGGAGGTTTCAAATTTGTTAAAATTAAATTGCTGTAGGCAAACATTTCCAAGTATTGGGCATTGTGTTGCTGCAACCCAAAGGAAATTTCTGAGAACGTTGAAGTAAACAGGCAATAGTTGAGGTTTGCAGTTGAAAACATCAAGAAGTGTTGCAGCCTTTGTCATTTAAAAGAAAAACCTGCTGACACCCTCAATGATGGTTATTATTTTATTTTAAAAATCTTGTTTGCTGACTATCTTACCCTTTTTGCAGAATGGCCGAGTCAAGCAAAAGAGCTGCAGGCAAGGACGTCCACACCGAGTCCAGATAGGCAGTAATCAAGAAATTAAGCAAGTCTTTCCTGCCAGAATCAAAATTCACATCAAAGTTGGGCAGGCTGGCAGACACAAACCTGGGCTCGTTTAACCTGGAGGCGTTCAAAAGAAGGATAATGGGGACTAGAGGCCATCGCCCATCAGTGACTTCACATAGTATTGTCAGAAGTGGGTTATATGCAGCTGCAAATTTTCCACCAGCCATCTGGTGCCCGGAGCTCATTATGGAATGCTCTCACCACTACGATTCAGAGAAGAGGACAATCGTTGCGCCAGATGGCAAGGTGCTGGCTAACCTGACACCACAAGCAATCGGAGAGGCATTCGGGATCCCTGCCCACGAGAAAATGATTTACAAAACGAAGGACAGGGCTGACAGAATGTATTCATCTACAACGGACCGGTGTGCTGATGTAATAAACACTAGGTGGATGATCAAGCCCAAACCAACTCGTACGAAGTTGCCCAAACAGATAATTTCCGAAGACTTGAAGCAAGAGTTTGGCGACCTGATTATGATGTTGAGTAGAGTTGGGGGGTGTCCCCAAGCGTTTGTCTTCGAACCTTGGATGTTTTACTTTATCAACTTGGTACTGGAGGGCAAGGATTTCATGGATTGGGCACTGTTAATCAGTGATGGTCTACATGAGCAGCTCCGCAATGTGAGGAAGACTAAAACATTTTATATGGGCTCTTACCTCGTCTATATGCTGGCTCGCATGACAAGATACAGGGGGATCTCTTACAAAGAACCAATCGGTTGCGGTTCTCAGCAATTCAAGATATTTGAGGCTTGTCCGCAATTGCATTTGACAAGCACTACTAATTACAAAAGAGTCAACGATGCCTTTACTATGCACATCACAAGGACCTTGCAGCAAAGGACCCATCACAGAATATCGAGGGAGGCGCAAGAAATGATTGAGAAATTTGGATGTTGGTTCATCCAATTCCCAAAATTCACTTACATAAGGCTGCATGGATTCTCTTCCTACCCATACAGGTTGCCCCGATATCCCACGAACAGGGTAGTGATGCTGGAAGTTTCTAGGCAACTAATTGCCTACGATAAGATTCAAAAGAAGAAGAAGAAGGGCGGACTTGGGTTCCCGATTGCTATGGGAAATTCAGACGAAGTGTGCCCATCACTGCAGGCAGCAAGGGAGGCAGAGGCGGAGCTCCAGTTCTTTCAGCTTTCTTACCATTCCAGCAGACACTACTACGATCCTCATAGAAATATCAGGTGGGTATTGACAGAGGAGTTTAGGCACAAGGCACAAATAGAAGACTTTTGGGCAAGTGCAGTAGATGAAGTCGAAGTCAGAAAGAGGATGTTTTCCCGGATACCATTGGCAGTGATCAGAGAGTGTGAGATTATTCCTGTGCCAGATCAGATTGAGGAGGACATAAACGTTGTACAGGCTGATTATGACACAGTAAGAAACACGCCCTTGCCACTCCCAGATTGGTCAGAGCCAGAGATCACCGACTTGGATACACTTTGTATCCCAGTCTTGACATTTACACGGAGTTGGATAGAGAGACATGTCAGCCGACTAAAGGGAGGATCAATTTCCCTCACATATAATTTGATGGGAGACAGCAGGTTACCATCGATTGATCCAAGGAGACGGAGTAATCCAACTCTAGAGCCTAGGGGAAAAGAGCCAGTTCGACCGGAGCCTGTGATAGTTGAGGAATCCTTGCATATGCCGGCTCGAACACATTCTCCGAGCATACAGGAAGTGTCCCTATTTGCTGATCAGAGGGAGAGGTTGCAGGCAGAACAGGCAGTACAGATAAAGAGCTAGCCACTTCGTAGGGAGTCCGTGGGCCAGAGCATCAACGTGCCCCAAGAGGATAATCAGCAGGAGAACCGGCAGGAGACCGATGAAGGCACTGCCACAGATACTCAGTTTCAGCATGAGATTGAGGTAGCTCTCGAAGATGATGCTGCTTCCGATCGAGATGCCCAGAGCTCAGGAGACACTGAGCCCATAGATGATGATGAGCCTCGTCGGAACGAGGGCCATGAAGTAGAGGCCGAGGTAGAGCAGCCTTTCATCATAGCAGACACACGACAGGAGGTGCCAGACTGGTTGAGGGATAGGATGAGGCGTGATCCTGTGGATGAGACTGATCCTGCAGTCGAGATGGAGGAATTGCTGCAAAGGATCAATGCACCTCCCACGAAGAAGAAGGCTAGGAAGTTTTCCAGAATATCCACAGATGAGGATGGATCCCGAACCTTGCATATGGCAATTCCACGGGAGGAATGTGATAGAGACAAGGCCGTTCTTGAGAACTATATTGTGACAACCATGGAACTAGGCCGCCCTACTGGGGCACAGGTGGTAGAGGAGTGCGATAATTCCTATCGGGCACTCAAGGACAGATTGTCCCATGTTGAGGGCAAGTACAAAAGGTTGAAGGTAGAGCATCGGACATTGATTGGCTACGTGCAGCACTTGTCCCATCCTTGTGGGCAAGAAAATCCTGCAATCGAGCTCCCAGCTGAGTTTTCCAGGGAGTCAATCAGTGGATTAGAAGATTTAAGGAGAATGGCACAGTAGGCAGACACGTGGGTTGCCAGTGTGCGTACAGAGACAAGAAAGTTCATGGAAGATCTTGCACATGCCTATGGGCAAGCTTCCGATATTATGGCTAGAGTGGAGGCAGTTAACCATGCTTGGGGTGAGGCTCGCATCTATCAAACGAGAGTTGTTCTCCGTCTAGGAGCTTTGATGAGCATACCTCAACACACTTTGGTTGAGGGAGGTGTTATCCAGCAGGGAGATAGATACGACTTTGCCAGATGGTATTCTTCAGTAGTCACATGCCGAGGATTCTATGATGCATCACAAGCAGATTCGGTCAGGGTCAGAAAGGCCATGACGAACATCTTAGATGGAGTCCTCAACACATTGGAGGCAATCTTTGCTAAGAGGTTGACTTTCGAAGATAACTGCAGATGGACTAAAGGGCAGATTGACGCCATTCTTCTCTGGGGTGAAAACCTTCACTCAGGATGATTTCGAGAACACTGCCACGTTCTCTAGTATCATACAGAACACCCAGGATGCCCTTGTTGCCTGGAAGAAATCATGTGCCCGGCATGGGCAAACAGTTGCAGTTTTAGAGTTTCAGTTGGATCACATTCCTCCTATCTCCGATCAGGAAGTTGAGGAAGTATTAGCCAGATTCACCAGATTTGCAGCCAGCGAGAAGGAGAAAGGAAACGCTCTTCTGGATGACGATCTGCTGCAGGAGGACGATGTGCATTGATTGCAGGTAGTGGGCCTGCAGAGGAGTGGAGAATATTCTGCACATTCATTGCCCCACTCCTCTCAGTGGCGGTTTTTAGGGCATAAACCCTAATTAGGGCATGGGTGGCTCAATCTGAGCCCTTTATTGTAATCAGATCTGAACCGTCCACTGGACTGGGTTTATTATAAAAGGGGTATCCCCCCTCATTTGTAATATATTAGAACTAGATTTGAATCAGAGATAGAGTTGAGCTAGAGAATAGAAGGCATATAGCATTTAGCTTAGAAGTTAGCTTAGATTGAGGAGGAAAGGAAGTTTTCCCATTGAGGACTTTGTAAGAAGTTGTTGTGAACACTCTCATAATATAAAGATTTATCATTGTTTGGTGGTTCTATCTTCTATTGTGAGTAGCTAGCAAGGCTTGTTCGTCTTTCCAATTCGAATAGAGTAAAGTAGAATAGATTTTGTTTCCATGCAAGTAGCGTTAATTGTGGAATGCAACATTGGTTTGAGCATATCTCCCTATATCCATACCACTAGCAGGCTTGCTGACGGTAAGTCTGCCCTGCGTGGTCAACTGGAATTTCAGCACTTAACTTCGGTTGCGATTTGTGTGTCCACTTGCTTCATGGTGAAGGGGTGTGCATGATGAATCTCGATCTGAATATCTACCTATCCTTTGAAGATTGCATCAGCTTTGTCAGAGTTGTCCAAAGAGGAGACGATACAAAGTTTGGTTTGGAGATTGTTAAAGCTAGTTTTGCCTTCCATCCTTAGAAATAGATTGTAGGATTCCTATCCCTTTCCCTTTAATTTAGTATTTCCCGATCGATTCGAACATCAGAGCAATATCGTCAAAATCATTCATTGTTTCACTATGATTGAACAACTACGTAAGTCCCCTTGAAATAACCAGCATATACACATCAACCAACTAAGTCTATTCGCGATAAAAGGAACCTTGGAGTTGAATGCATGAACTTTCACACAATCTTAGCATGCGGAATACTTTGATCAAGAGAGAATAGAGTGACCATTGGACATTTTATTCTATGCTGGCGTTGTCATAAAAAGCACGTCAACAAAATTGGTGCTAGAAGGAGGGCACTACCTTTTACAGTGAAACAAAAGGAATTATAAAAGTGTAATGTACCAAGATGGTGCTACCTCATAGAGGGATATCTCCGGTATTACAGCCAAATTTGGGATTCAACGACGATCAAGAAGATATTCTTTCAGGATTGAACAACCTCGCGTGGAGAACAAAAAGATGTGTAGCTGAGTACATGCGGACGAGCTTTGTGTTGCAAGAAGAAGAAGAAAAGGCTATCAAGATCCAAGTTGCTATTGAAAGAGATCTATTGAATCAAAGATAGCCACTTGCTCCCGTGCGTCGCCAGTGAAAGAAGCAGCTTCATCCTGGATCGCATCAGTTCTTTCTCGCCGGATAAGTTGAAAAGAATTTTGAGGTCTGCACCCAGTTTAGCCAAGGAACTTGTAGAGCTAGAGCTACCTACCAGAACAAGGAAGAAGAAAGGTACTCGATCAGACGGGGAAGTTCCCTCAAGCGAGGAAATTTTATCAAACGAAGAAGCTCAATCAAGTGAAGAAGCAGTGAGCGGTGAAGAAGTCTCAAGCTTATTCAGAACTCCACCTAGCATTTCAACGTTTGCCCAACAAGGACCTGCACGAGACATCACGCCAGTAGCAATTCAACAGCAGCAACCAATTCAAGTTACGCCCGTTGTTGTTCAGCAGCAACCAGGTCAAACAGCTGTATATCGAAGGCGACCAGCAATGGCTCAACCAGCTGCAAACGGTGCTACCTGGTTGGTTACCAACCCATCTCCGCTGGAGTTTTCCGACTATCACGACATGCCAAAGAACCCGGAGAGTTTTTGCTCCAAGTTCCACGTCCACGACGTAAACCGCACTGCTGAGGATCACATCAAAATGTTTGAAGACCACCTACGCAATAGGCAGATTGCATACACAGATGTAGCTTGCAGGTTGTTCCCCTATTCTTTGGGGGAAGAGGCCCATTATTGGTTCATACATTTACCAGTCGGTTCAATTAGAACATGGGAACAGATGAAGATGGCCTTCATCGGAAAGTTTGGTATTCCCATTACTCCCGCAGAATTGTTCAGACAATTCGTAGAAGTAAGGAGGCAAGAAAAAGAGCCCATTCATGTGTTTAACAATAGATTCCAAAAGGCTCTCACAAGATTACGAACTCCTTACACTATCACGGATGCTAGAGAAAGCTACTACGCCGCATTGGACCCCTTCACTGCAATGTTTGTGAGAGAAGCTCACCCCGCTCCCGCCGATATGAACTTAGCTTATGCTAAAGCAGTTGAAGTGAGCCAGAACATGGGACAAAATACAACTGGCCCCTCACTATACACTGGCTTAAGTTCTACGAGCGGTCAGATACAAACCTGGAATCAGCAAATTCCAGCATTGAATCCAGTTCCACAACCATCTTACCAGGCAACCGCGCCATCAAATCAGTTGGTTCTCCACCCTGGAGTGCCTTCATCTCAAGCGTCAGTCGCACAGCCGGTCTATCTGCAAAACACCATACCATCGACACAGACTCAAGAGGAAAGAGATGAAATAAAAGGTCTGGTGGAACAAGTAAAGAAGCTGTCAACTGAGGTGACATACCTCAGAAATCAAAATAATCAGATTCAAGCCATGCAAAGGAATAATCAAGCACACCAAGGTGCTAACCGAGGATATCAGAATAATCCTCCGAATCAACACCATGATGCCCATCAAGGATACAATCAGGAGAATAGTCATGGGTACAGAAACAATAATCAAGGGTTCCAGAAGAGATCCTGGAATACGGGACCCAACAATGGAGGTGTTCCTACACCGCTGGATAACCCACCGCCTCCTGAGAACCGTCCGGCAGATAGAGTATACCTGGCGGAGGCCGCCTTGTCAGGATGGTGTAGATTACACAATACTAATCAGCACTCTGAGCTCCAGTGCCATGAGTTTCAAGTTGCCGCTGACATTTTCAGAGGAGAAGTGAAAAATACAGAACCAGTGGAGAATCCTCCAGTCACGGGGTATGAAATAGTTCCAGCACCCCGGTATGATCAAGCTTTGATCTTGGAGGACTTCAAGTTTCCACCTGAATTCCAAAGTTATACACCTCCGTCGATTAATCAGAGATTTCCACCAGCTTTGGCAAATGGTCCCGTGGGGACGCCAGAGGCTCAAACGCCTTCAGAGGCTCATGCCACATACGCATCACCAGATGAGCCCCTAAGCAGAGACGGCTATAGTTTCCCGCCTCTTAACAACAGTGTCTTGGTGGAGGGAATCAGAGAAGTGCAAGCTCTCCAGACTACTGAGGGTGGGCCCCCTAAAGTGTATCAAAGAGGTTATCCTCAAAGGGAACCGTTGACTTCGTCAACGCCACCAAATAACTTTTCTACTCTGCCGCATCCTAATGCGAGCAACGTGCCAATTGCACCCAAAGACTCTCCGGAGTATAGACAATAGGGTCCCGCACAAGTAAGATCAAGTGGACCACAAATGCCTCAGCAACCAGTTTACCAGTTAATCCGGGGACAAAAGGAGAATTCTCCTAGAGAGGATATAAAGAAGCTGAGCTCCTTTGTATTGGAAGAATTTAAGAAAATAAAGGTCAGTTTACCACTCTATGAGTTAATGAAGGTCCAAGAAGTACGAGACACTCTTCTGGGGATATTGACTGAAACCACCACCGCAAGGAGTACTTCACAAGAGGCACCCAATGTGCCAAGAAATCCCTAGGTTGTTATGCAGCCTCGTCCAGCACAGAACACAAATGTAGTGCAAAATGTGCCCCAAGCACCTTATAATTCATGGGAAGCACCACAATGGCCTCAAAACTTTGAAGGCATGGTATTGAATTCTGCCAGCATTCCTGGAACGACTGAGGCTGAGAAAGGTCCTCAGCCCGATGAAGCTGTGAAGCAAAGGCAGAATATAGGGGATGCGACTCAAGGCAGGCAAGACCAGCCGGACAAGAAAGATGAAGTAGTAGATGAGAGAAGGAAACCAGTGGTGTTTTATCAAGGGAAAGATGAACCGGCCCCATTCTTGGTTTCAATCAGAATATTCAGAAAAATGCTACACAATTGTTTGATTGATTCCGGAGCTTCAAGCAACGTCATGCCTTTGAAGGTATGCGAAAGATTGGGCCTAATCCCGCTCCACACCAACAAGAAGGTGACTCAATTGGATAAAACAGAAGTTCCTGTTGTTGGGGAACTAAACGACATTCACATGCAGCTAGCCGCGGATCCTAGAATCCAAAGCCGTATTGATATTTCCGTTGTAGATATACCGGATGGGTATGGCATGCTACTTAGCAGGGATTGGTGCCGAAAGCTGAACGGGTATATCGCCACCGACTTTTCTCACATGTGGCTGCCTTGGAGGGGAATCCCTAACCAGATAAGAGTGGAGAGTACGCCACGGCTCAGGTTGATGATCACCGAGTATGGCGATAACAATGAGGTATTGTTTGCGGAGACTGATTTGGGCTCATACAAGCCAGTCAAGCAAGAGGTCCTCATGTTGCAGAGTGTAAATCAAGAGAAACCCTTGGGAGGTATGCCCTCCTCTACTGAAGTATTGATTGAGGATGACTCATGCGATGGTGAAGGGATGTTTGAAAATTTTAAAAACTTTGTGCTGAGAAGCGTCAAGCAAAAGATGGAATCAGGGAAGGATGTTTCCATCAGCAGTATGTTAATGCCCAATTGGTGCAGGATCCATGAAGCGTTCCATCCAGAATTCACATGCGCCATGTGCAAAATGGCCATTGAAGAAGTTTCAAAGAGAGTTCCACAGGTCTCTCTAGTAGAAGAACTAGAAGAAATAAATGAGAAGAAAAGCTCCCTGACGAAGGAATGGGTAGAAAGTGAGAAGATTGAGCCCGCAGTGAAGGAGAGTGATCCTAGCACTCCCAGCGTTCCCATGGAGAATCAAGTATGGACTTTGAGATTCGATGGGTCAAAGTCTAACAAAGGGAATGGAGCAGGGTTCGAACTCATCAGCCCCAAGGGAGAAGCATATCTAGGTGCTTGCAGGCTCCAATTCCCTTGCACCAACAATGTTACTGAATACGAATCTTTGATTCATGGGTTGATCCTAGCAATAGAGAAAGGTGCCAAAATTGTGCATGCCATTGGAGATTCCAACATAGTGGTCCGCCAAGTAAGAAAACAGTATGCTTCCCACGACAAGAGGTTGGGCCGTTATCGGAACAGAGTCTGGGACTTGATCGAAAGCCTCGATGCATTCAATATCAAGCAAGTATACAGAGCTAAAAATCCAGTGGCTAATTCCCTCGCACAGGCAGCCAGTTCACTAGAGCCATTAGAGTTGGAAGGCCTAAAGAAGTTCACAGTAGAATTGATTTCCACGCCTTCAGTTCCAGATAATATAAAGAATTTCCAGGTATTTGATGATGATAAGCAGATTTTGGAATTCTTGACTAACTCGGGGGTGTTTGAAGCACGGATTATAGACGAAGAAGAAACCGAGGAAGCGGATTTTGACGCCGAAGGGATCTTAAATTTAAAGACAAATGTCATTCCTAGGGGCATGGTGGAGTTGGAAAGGCTCTTTGACCCTGATAAACTGAGTAGAAATCAAGGTACTCAAGGAGATGAATGTGAAAAAATCAACTTGGGAACTAGTGAGCAAGTAAAGAACGTATTTGTGGGTAAGGTTTGTACCCCAGAAGAAAGAGAAGGAATAGTGCAAGCATTGAGAGAGTTCCTGGGGCTACGAGGACTTGAAGACATACGACACTACCTTGATCACGCACACAATCTCGTTAAAGCCGGGAAACAAACCATTCAGACAAAGACAAAGGCCGGTGAACCCGCTGTTGGAACCGTTAATATATCAGGAGGTAAGGAAGCTCCTTTCGGCTAGAATCATTTTCCCAATAAGGCACTCAACGTGGGTCGCCAATCTGGTACCCGTCAGAAAGAAAAATGGAGAGATAAGGTTGTGTGTTGACTTCCGCAACCTAAACAGAGCGTCTGAGAAAGATAACTATCCCTTGCCCTCGTTGGATGAGGTGTTGCAAATTGTGAATGGTTCCCAAATGATGTCCTTCTTGGACGGTTATTCAGGATACAACCAGGTGATGGTTGAAGAAGCAGACAGATTGAAAACAGCTTTCACCACCAAGTGGGGGACTTTTGCTTACAGGAGAATGCCTTTTGGCTTAATCAATGCCGGGGCCACATTTCAACGGGCTATGGACATCGCTTTCCGAGACTTAGTCGGAAAGTGCATTATTATATACATGGACGACCTTACCGTGTTCTCCAAGAAGAGGGAAGATCATGTTGAAGACTTGAGGAAGATTTTCCAGAGATGCAGAAGGTTTGGTATTTCTCTCAATTCCAAGAAGTGCGTGTTTGGCGTCACTGAAGGCAAATTGTTAGGACATGTCCTTTCAGAACAAGGCATATCGATTGACCCAGACCACATCGAAGCAATTTCAAAGATTGGCATGCCAGGGAGTCAGAAAGAGTTGAGGTCCTTCTTTGGAAAGATTAATTTTGTGAGAAAATTCATAACTGGGTTCGCCGAGATTGTCAGACCACTGAATGAGATGTTGTTGGAGAATATTGGCGATGCCTTTTATAATGACGCCGACACAGAATAAAGTTGCCCAACGGTCACTCTATTCTCTCTTGATCAAAGTGTCCCACATGCTAAGATTGCTTGAAAGTTCATGTGTTCGACTCCAAGGTTCTTTTTATCGCGAATAGACTCGGTTGGTTGATGTGTTTTGCTGGTTATTTCAAGGGGACTTACGTAGTTGTTCAACTCTTTGAAGCAATTAGGACATGAATGATTTGGCAATATGTTCTGGTATTTAGACTGACTCGGAAAATGCAGAATTTAAAGGGGATAGGGATAGGGATTCTACAAATCTACTTCTAAAGGGTGGAGGACGAGGATCGACTTAAACAATCTTCAAACCAAACTTTGCTTTGTCTCCTTTCGAACAACTCCGACAAAGTTGGTGCAATCTTCAAAGAATGAGAAAAGTGTTCAAACTATGACGCAACATGTTCATACCGTCAATACGACGCATACAAACATATGAACCATAATCGAAGTTAAGTGCTGATACTCCAGTTGACCACGCAAAGCGAACTTACCATCAGTAAGCCCGCTAGTGGTATGGATGAAAGAAGATATGCTCAAATCACAACGCCACACTCCACAATTAACAACTACTTGCATGAAATAAAAATCTACTTTACTCTATCTACCTCGAATTGGAAAGACGAAATGGCCTTGCTAGCTACTCATAACAAAGAAGAAATCACCAAGCAATGAAACTCTCTGTATTATGAAAAGTGTTCACAACAACCTTTTACAAAACTTTCAAAGGAAAGTTTTCTTCCCTCCTCAATCTAAAGCTAACTTCTAAGCTAAATGCTATATGCCTTCTACTCTCTAGCTCTGATTCAACTCTTGATCTAATGCCTATCTAATTCTAATAGATTACAAATGAAGTCCTTTATAATAAAGTCAATTCGATTGGGCCGGACTAGGATCAAATTACGAAGAACAGTTAGGCCACACAATAACACTACTGATTAGGGTTCACGCCTAAAGCCGCCATGAGAGAGAATTGGGCAATGAATGCACTGAGAATATTCTCCACTCCCACAGGAATCATAATGAGCAATTAATGCCACTACCATCATCGAAGATCCTCATCAAGCGTAGCGTTCCAACAACCTTCGGGATAGCAAACTCGATCAATCGGGCCAATACTGCTTCAACCTCCTGTGTAGAGATCGGTGGAATATGGTTGAGCTGGAACTCCAAGACTGCTACCGTCTGTCCGTGTCTGATGCAGGATTTCTTCCATGTCACTAAGGCGTCCTGGGTATGCTGAATTATACTAGAGAGCGTGGAGACATTCTCAAAGTCATCCAGGACAAGTGACTTCGCAGCTGAGAAGAATGGAGGCAGTCTACTTTTCAAACCATCAGCAGTTATCTCCTCTGGGACCAACTTTCTAGCAAATATGGCTTCTAATGTATTGAGGACTCCCCCCAAGATGTTGTCCATTGCCTTCTTCACTTTAGCTGAATCTGCCCTTGCTGCGTCGTGAAATCCACGGCCTGTGACCACCGAGGAGTACCAACTGGTGAAATCGTACCTATCACCTCTCTGAATTACACCTCCATCCACTAAGGTTTCTAGAGGTACATGCATCAAAGCCCCCAAACAAAGTACAGTCTTCGTTTGATAGATGCGAGTATCACCCCAGGCCTGATCTACTATATCCATCCGTGCCAAAATATTTGAGGCCTGTCGATAAGCATCGGCAAGGTCCTCCATGAATTTCCCTGTCTCGGTATGAACACGGCTAACCCACTTGTCCACCTCCGTTTCCATTTTCTTCAAATCCTCTAAGGCAACAACTGACTCCTTCGGAAGCTCTGATGGACGTTCCACTGCTGGGTTTGCTGGTTCACCTGGACGTGCTAGATTTTGCATGTATCCTATCAAGGGTTTGTGCTCCTTCTTCAATTTCTTATACTTCCCTCAGGTAAAGGTGTGATCCTTGTGCACGATAGGGTTGCTCAGACCTCCTCGATAACCCCTAGGCTCATTAGGGCTGACCCAACTCTGTGGTGATCATAATTTTGAGGCCTCTCCTCGGTTGATCACAATCACTTCCCTGTTGGCGTTCCAATTAGCACCTCTGGAGTGCTTATTGGAAACGGACAGCTATTGCAAGTGTGTTAGTACATGCTCTTCGGATTATAGAGAGGAAGATCTCTCTTTGCTGATTTTATACTGTAAAAAAGGGGTGTACTAAGATTTCCTATCTTTTTTACTCAGCGGTAGGATACAAGGGTGCATAAACCAATGCGCCGTAGCTAAGCTTTTTCTCTGGTTTCCGCAGATCTTAACTACGACTAACTAAGCTTCTAAACTATCCTACCTCCTCAAGAAAAACAGAGCATGAGGGCATAGGAGCGAAATGGTATGGTTGGATCACATGAATCCTCCGTCTCAATGGAATATGGCCGAGGCTCTGAACCTTCGGATATATACCAAGATAGGGCTCGATACAAGCAAACACTCGTTACGGTAAACTGGATCTGAGACTTGCCAAGGAGGAGGAACCCTTATCCGAGGTATAGGCTTGGAAGCAGCTCACTGGAAACAACAAGGAACGATGGCCTTTCTAACAGGATTCCCGAGGAGGTGACGACACCTGTCCAAAGTCTAGGCTGCAAGAAAGATCATTAAACAACATCAAGCGATAATGATTGATGACAAAATATCCAAGGAGGCGACGACACCTGTCCAAGGAGGAGATTGAAACAATGCACTATTTAAAAACAAGACTTTGAATAACTCAAATAATTAGATCAATCAAGCTTGCACCATCTGATTTATTCTTTAAGATTCTTCAAAGAATTACAAAGGTCGGGACAGCAAAGGCACGAAATCATGCACAATTGCGATCAACCAGCGAACTCTCATCCAAGAGTGAACAGATATAAACAAGCGAACTCTGGCAACAGTGGCGCAGCAATTTTGCTAGCAAATAAAGGTTAAACAAATAAAGAACCTAAGGCTCTTATTTATAGGAACTCAAAGGAGTAGGCAACCCTAAAATCTCCTTGAGTTAACAAGCAGTTCTTGCCAATCAGCAAGATATTATTCTATGTCTAAATGTAGGTGAGCAAACAGTTAACTGGAAATCTACTTCAGTTAACTGAAACTAAACAAAAGTCAAACTGGAAGTCTACCTCAGTTGACTGACACCTAACTAAAAGTGAACTTATGTTACAAATGTGTCTCCAAATAGACATCCACCTTTTGAGGAGATCTGAGATCCACAAATCGTGGGAGTAAAATAGGCATCCTAGATTAGTGGGATCTGACATGCATGATCTGTGGAGATCTGGAGTCAACTTGGAAAGAGGCATCAAGTTGACTTCAATCATCATTAATGCTATTTGGAGGGTAGGACGTCCTCCCTTGGTGCTTTACACCTCTTCACCACTGGTCAACAAAGTCTCTATCCAGTCATTGACCTCTTCGGCCTCCGGGCAATTAATGCTCTTCAAGATGACTATGTGGCGTCTAAGCATTTCTTCGCCCGTCGTAAGCTGCTGATGATAGGTTATGCATTGGGCAGCTGCTTCATCTAGCTGGACAGACATGGCTGCAATTTTGGCTAATTTGCAGCCATTGGGATCTTCAAGGAATGAAGATCGGATGACATCCTGGAATCGTGTCTGCGCGGTTTCAAGTTCCACATATTCTCCTCCTTCCCGCTGATATTCTAACTCTGGGAAGGATATTACCAACGTTCTTGCGAAGTTGATAATATTGGCGACGAAGCGTCTATAGTCAATCAGCTCCCCAGAGTTGGCATCATAGGCTCTCACCTTGTATGCCACCTGTTCTTTCCACTCAAAGAGATGGTGTTTATTTTCTGTGGTCGTAACTGATTCATATGCTTGTTGCAAATCAGCAACTGTCGCCTCCTCTCTCGGCCTCTCTTGAGCTGCCTTTATATCTGACTTCTGGATTTCTGATCGCAGTCCATGTGCTCTGTCTCTCAGCTGATATGCTTCTGTCAACACACACCGCCCTTTGACAACAAACTCATCCACTTGACGTCTCAAGTGTTTACCGTATGTAATCAACTGATGATGGTTCCTTTCAGCTGGGAGATCCAATAGTCCTTGAGGCCAAGCCGAGGAGTTTGGAGTGTCATGTATCAAACTAGAAATGTACAACTTTAGCTGACGGATTTCAGCCTTCAAGGCTGCTTTGTCTTGTCCATCTTTTGTCATCCTTTCTTTGACACTCGCCGAGGCAATTCCAAGAAGGTCTGCCTCCACCTGTCGAGTGGTCTTTCCAAGGTTCACCTTTGAAAGCGTGAAATCCTCAACCCTCATTATGTATATCTTTGTCTTCAGGTGGGGCTGCAGTCTCTATGATAACTTCGTTCTCTGCATTCTTTTCTACGTGCGCCTGCTTCTTCAACTTCTTTACCGGCATGTCTTGTGGGACATGATGGAATTCAGAGAAGTCAAGCTGATAAGAAGGCCTCTCCCTCTTCCTCCCAAGCGAGCTTTCCAACCAGATAGAATCTCGGCTAGCATCGCTGGGAGGAGGAACATAGGTCCCCTGAATGCTAGAAGAACGAGATTGTGCCGTGGCAATGTCTCGTGGTGGCGAGTCCAAATCAATAGGACTTTGTGACCTCTGTGATGGTGGTGAAGCTGGTGGCTCTGTTTCTATCACTGGCACCGCTTCTGCTACAACTTCTTCTACAGTGGTTTCCGCCTCTACAGCGATTATTTCAATCACTGGTTCTTGTGTAGTTGCAGCGGTCTCAACTGTCTCAGGCAAATTGGTGGCTGTCTCCACCTGTACCTCTTGCCGGCTTGTGCTGGCAATTCCTTTTCTCCCCCATGTGCTTCCTGACATCCGCATTCCTTCTGGAGGAAAGCTCATCTTCTTCTGTCTGGGTTTCCTCCTAGACGTGGAAGGTAGTGTAGACTGAACCGCTGGCGGCTCTGATCGGGGAAGTACTACCTTCCTTGTCCTTTTACTGTCCAGGTAGAGTTGACTGTGTCGAACTACTCTACCCATTCTTTCCTCAATAGACGTACTCTCTTTCGCGTACCAGTCTACTTTGCCGAGTGGTTGTGAATCCACTAGACCCGTGAAGAAGGAAGAAAGAATAACTTCTTCTTCGTCCTCAGATAAGCCCTCGATGTCTTTTGACATGAATTCTGCAATCTGTGAGAGCTTGAATCTGCTATGTTTCCTTCTTCTCACTTCGAACTCATCCTCGCAGTTGACCCAAAAATCTTCCATGAAAGGTTCATGTGATGATCTTTGCTCAAGGTGAGCTGCGAAGATGCCTCTGGGGTCATAGGATGGCCTCTTGTCAATGAGGTACTTGAGATTAAATCTCACTATTTCCTAGCTTATCAACCTTGCATCGGCTGCAGTCCTGCATCTGTAGAGTCCCATCTGAAAAGGAAAGTTTGCAGCGGTCTTTTTCTTTATGCGAAGGTAAGAGTGAACCTCGGCCAATTGCTTCAGGAATTCCATGAACACTACCCTATCTGAGGGGTAGCGTGGCATCATGGCGGGGTGGCCATTATAGCCATACACGCGTATGTAGGTGAAAGTGGGGAATTGTATGAACCAATCCGCCCAGTCCACCATTGCTGCCTTAGCTGCTGGTGAAATACGCACGTGCATTTCATGGTCTAGCTCGTGCACGGTGTGCATAGTAAAAAGGTCATTTATCCTTTTGAAATGTCTTTCCGCTAGAGTGAACTCCAAGCGAGGAAAGTATTCTTGTACCTTTTGCACACCTAGGGTTCCCACAGTGTTTAATGTTCTGAAATCGCCTTGAAAGGCTATCAGGTAGACCGGGTATGAACACATGTGGAAACAGTGCTCTTCTAGAAACCCAGTGAATTGTTGGTGGAGTGTGTCACTGATCAGGGAGGCCCAGTCGTAACGTTCTTTTCTGCTGATTATCTTGCCAATAATGTAGAACATCCACGGCTGGAAGGATTTTCCCTCCTCTTGTCCGGTGACTCTGCTGAGTAGGGTGATTAGCACTCCGTACTCGTCTTTGAATTCTCCTCTACCAACTACGCTGGGCAAACTGTTCCTCTTTGTTTTCAGCCAATGTTCAGCCATTATAAGCGAACACTTGTCTTTTGAAGCCTCGAATGCCTTTTCGCATTCTGTCACTGATATGACCTTCTTGGTAGGGCATGGTGGGATTGCAAAACAAGTCTCTATGTCTACTGGCTTCAAGCTGCAAATCACCCTCCCGTCAACTGACGGGATCTCTCTTGTAGTCGGGTTGTAATGCTTAATGCAAGCAATTACAAGCTCGATGCTTTGTAAGGTGATTGGAATAGATGCTGCTTGAAACAAACCGGATTCTTCGATGTTCTGCAATGTGATTTGATTCATGCCCTCCAAGTCTTCAGAGCTGACCTCTGGATTTTTCTGCCATAAGTCTGTATCAGTCGTTTTCAGGTAATCATGGTATAAGACTGTTTTGGTCTTGTATTGTACCTGAGAGTACTGCATTCTGAAAACCTTGAATATTGACTGGGCACTTGACCCTGTTCTGACACTTTTCTGGAAATGCTAAAAATAGCCTCACCGGGGGTAGTTTTTACGAAAAAATCTGACACATGGGTTTTGTTAAGAATGATTTTCTAAACAGACCCAGATCGTCAGAAATTCGAAAAAACGAGTTTTTCTTTGACATGCAAGAGCCCTTCGGTGGCAGAGGCAGCAAGGGCACCAGAAAGTGATTTTTCTCGAAAAAATCTAACACATGGGTTTTGTTCGTGCTTCAGAGCCAAACAAACCCAGTTTGTCCGTTTTTCAGTATTATGACTTTTTCCGGAAACCCTAAAAAATAGGGGCAGCAGGGCTACTTTTTCTGAAAAAATCTACCATGTGGGTTTTGTTGAAAAAGCTGTGCTGATCATACCCAGTTGGTCAGATCTGTGAAAATCTGTCGTTTCCTGTGACATGCAAAAGAAATATAGACAGAAGTAGAGGAAATAGACAGAAGATGGATTGGAAGTTATAAACTGCCGCTTGTAATAATCTGTCTCTGGAAACAATCTTGGGAGAAGAATGCTTTTACTGCCAATTATCTTCAAAAATATTGAAGATCCGTTCAAAACCCCTGCCAGATCTTGAAAACTTGTTCTTGGGAGCTACTTGATGTTTTATCCTTCAACCTGCAAAAAGAATAATGAGGAAAAGGGACGCCTAGCATGAATATAAGGCAATTAGGGTTTAGATCCACAAAGTATGGAAGATAACTCATCATTCAGTCCTGATTTGGAGTTCCAAAAGATGATTTCCACTGATTGTGGAGTGTTTTTCTCTTTTTTTGGCTCCAAATTTGCTAACTCAAGTCAACATTTCTGTTTGACTTTCCTTTAGGCGTCCAACCTTGAGTTTGATCTTTTTTTGCCTATTTTGCAAGCTGAAGTGCTCCTGTTTGATCTTCGATTCAGGTTGCTCAGTTGATCTCGAGCAGTATCTGACAGTTCTGTTGTTGAGGCAGGATCAATGTGACTAGATATGCTTGGGAGAGGTTAGCTCAGAAAACTGAGTTTAGGCCTCCAGAAAGAAGGGCGCCTTTTCTTGAAAGGGGCGCTTTTGACAATGCCTTAGTCAATTTTCACTGACTCGTTCTTCGTTTTGACCTTTTCAGACCCTCTTTGCTTTGATCTGACGTTCCCGATGTTTGATGAATCAGATGATTCTGCTTGGTGATGTGTCGGGTAGCTGGTTCAGTCTTGTTCACGATGCCTGACTTTGCAGTGGCAGCTGGCAAGTTTTGGGCCTCCAAACTAAAGGGCGCCCTTGGCCAGCAGGGGCGCTTTTAGCTTTTGCCTAGTTTTATCTTGGTTGTGGACTGCCAGCCTTTGACCTTCTTCATCAGTCGATTGATTTGTCGGAAGTTCTTGCTGATAGTCTCGCTGACGAGATAGGTCATAGCTGAGAAGGTCGTCTTGGGAGGTAGTGAAGATTCC
>VCHN02004224.1:0-12341 GCA_007115665.2 Sequoiadendron giganteum
CCATAAACATGAAGGAAATGCCAAGGCCGAAGGAGAAACCTGTCGAAAAGCTAAGGGAAAAATCCCAACAATCTCCCACTTGACATAGGCTTTCAAGCATCCTCCAAAACTCGAACAAGGAACAAAAAACATGCTCTCACGCTCCAACCAAGACCTGCGGTATTTAGAAACCCTAGATGGACATGCGAGCCTATAAACACCTTCCACATGAGAAAACATAAAAAGCAGAGCTTTGCATGTAATGTGCAAAATGATATATTCAGGAATTCCAATATTACAATGAGATGATTTGCTTTATAAAAGTAAAGTATGCAACCCTAATGTTGACCTAAAATTAGCTCAACCTAAGTAAAGTTATGCAAGTGTAATTAAATATTAATTACACTAACACCCCCCCATAAGTGCAACTTAGGGAGACTAGATAAGCATGCACCTAAAACTAAGATGAATGCAAGAAAGCATGAATGGGTCCCGACAACAAGGCCTGATCATGTACCCATGTACAAATGCAATAATGAGGTAGAGAAGGAAAACCCAGTGGGACAACCCCCCCCTACAATGAGATGACTATTGCAAAGAAGCACTGGAAGAACACTGTGGAGTAACACTAGAACCACAATCTAGCAAGCAAGGAAAGATACTTCAGTCTACAAGAAACCATATCGGAATCATAATAATGTGACAGCAGACCCGATGCCACGGAACACTCGAAAACACTAAACTGGAACAACCCTGGAATCCATAAAGTAACAGTAGATGAAATGATGATGATAGAATCTGGAAACTATGAATCTCAATGCCGATGCCAAACTAAGACTAAAACTCTTCCATGGGAAAAAGTACCATACAGACTCGGGAACAATAACCACAAATTTAGTGGCCCTCAAACTGAGATGGATCCGATGCGGATCACTAACCATAGGCTCTCAATCTAAAGTGTGAACCAAAATGAATCTGATATGTTGCAAGCTCAAACAAAAATGTGGCCAAAAGAAACTAAGAAACCAGATTACAACCCATGCGAGTTGCCATCAAAACATGATGAAGATTATTATGCAAGAAACCCCCCTGATGGAACTTTATATCAGTTCATTTATTACAATCCCCAATTACTGCAAAAGGAGAGAATGCCTAACATGCATAAACAAAAAATAGGAAAAGACCTCAGATCTGTGTAGAGGATTGAACCAACTTTCCAATGCCGCAAGAATGGCGAAAAAAGGATTACCGAGTCAAAAGATATGCCCTCCGGAGTGAAAAATAGAACATCTGAGTTCAAGGACCTGCAAAATAAATCTAGAGCAAAATCTACAAAAACTAAAATATTGAATAGATTAGCGCTGGAATTAGCTTTCCAATGGTATCTCGTTTGTGAAAAACGGACAGTGTACGCAAAAGTTACGGCCGATTTTGTCAAAGGTGCTCCAGAATGGCCAATAAGACTTGCAGGCAGCCCAGGGGGCTAAAAAAAATGGGCCCCTGGTCCTGCATGTGACCAGGGGATGGCGGACAGGGGGCTAGGGCAGAGCCCCTAGTCGCCTATACGACCGCCGCTGCAAATTGAAGCCCTCAGGGGCTGGCAGGTAGCCCCCGGTCCTCCATATGACCAGGGTGGAGCGCAGAAGAGCCGCGGGGGCTGGGTGGACCCGGTGGCGGGTGGGCTGAGCGCCGCTCGGCGAAGCGGCCGGTGGGTGGCTGCCTGCTGGTGCGGCAGTGGCAGGATCCTTTAACATTGGCAGCGCAAAACCCAATGCGCGTTTTGATTTTTTTTTCGATTTTCGTGCAAAAACTTGCATCGAAATGCGTGCTGGGGAGACCGTACGGCCTCCCTGACAAAAAAATTTTGCCCTCTGAACCAACTTCGCCAAAATCGATGAAACGAAAGGCGATCTTAGGGTATTTGGCCACTGCGAACGCAATGGTGACCTCCGTTTCTGCTCAAAATGCTCTGAAAAATTGGCAACCTCCAGAGCTTGCAAAAAAATACCAAAACTGAAACCCTCATAGATCTGGCAAACGATGGCCAAAATCTGCAAAATAAAAGCCAAACCTGACTTTTCCCAGCGCTCTGAATCCAATGGTGAGGCCCGATCTGATCCAAAACACTACATAGATGAACTCAAGGCATGAAATCCTTGAGGAACCCCGAACGAACTCTGCAATGAATTTCTCTAGAATTTGAGAAGGGGTTGCATGTCAAGGCTCTGATACCATGTTAGAAACCCTAGATTAGACATGCAAACCTAAACACCTTCCATAGAAGAGAAAACATCAAAAAAGTAGAGCTTTGCATGTCAATGTGCAAAATAATATTATTCAGGAATTCAATATTACAATGAGATGATTTGCTTTATAAAAGCAAAGTATGCAACCCTAATGTTGACCTAAAAATAGCTCAACCTAAGTAAAGTTATGCAAGTGTAATTAAATATTAATTACACTAACATTGACATCCAAAAATTTCCACCATCTCAGGCATCTTCTCCAAACATCTAGCATAAGAAAAGAAACAAGCCAAGGAAAAAAGACACCAGTCTTAGAAACACAAGCAAAAGACCCTTCAGGCGGCAAAAGGAAAAACAACAAAAAACATCAAGGCACCATGCAAGCACAAGAAGCAAGACACATATCACAATTCTCCAGAATAAGAACACCATCAGCTAGAACAACAACCACAAAAAATGATTGCCCTCATCCAACTGATCACAACCCACGCAACTGAAAATAGCACACACAGCTCATACTAATCCATCCATCTGCCCATACCTCCAAGGTATACAGCTAGCAACAGACTCATGCCATCATAAAACCACCCATCTCAATAGAAAACAAGCACCCGGTGTCAACCAGTCAGCAGACTAAAACATGTCCAAGTACTCCCATTGCAAGGGCATTGTCCAGATGAGTGCAAAAAAAACACCATCACAAATGATCCAGGCACACCAAGTCCACCAAACCCTGCATATAGAAGAATTAACCATGTAGATACAAGGGACACCAACTCTGATCTGCACAACCTACAACCACCTGCTGCAAGAAATATTTCTCTCAACAACCTTCCATCATTCTTCCAAGGTCCTCCAAATTTGACTAAAGAAAGAGGTCATAGGAATCTACACATCATCACCGAAGTAACAATACATGACCACAAAATACCACCACGGCTCCACAAAGACATCTTACATATTAAGTCAAGAACATTCAGGAAGAAAAGACCAGATTAGAGAGAAAAAACAAATCAAAACATGCCCTTCTACAAACACTTCTATATGCCAGCTGTGTCAAGAATGATATTCTTCACATCCCAAGGGAAAAGCCATAACAACACCCAATAAATCCATGGATGTAAGCACCTCAAAGAAGATCAGGCTCACCCATATAACCATCTCCTATCAGTCCTCAAGAGAACAAGGAGATACACTATGATGCCCACCTTCCATTATGAATCCTCCATAATTTTAAAATAACAACTCAAGATTCATATCAATGAAAGATAAAGCATACCAAAACTAAAAGATATAATAGGCAAATACCTTTCACAAGAACACTGCCAAGCAAACCAAGGAGAAAAGAGAAACTATTCTCCTCCAAGATATACAAGTCACCATGACTTACCTAAGAGCATTCTCCTTCAAGGTCTCTATTGAATTCACATCCAACCAAGGTGCAGGCTTCTCGGACTTTCAATTGTAACAACAACATTTTCAAAAGAATTTCAGCCTCATCTTATTCTCCATGCATCCATGAGTATCAGTAACCTGTCATCTCATGCTGATTCCAATCTGCAATTATGTACTTATCATGAAGTCCACCAATATATGACCAATGCAATCAAAACATAGATAAACCCCAGACCACTGTCAAAGCTCCAAACCTAGGAACAATAACTTATCATGACACCATGATCTACTCATCTCCATTAGGAGATACCATGCTTCAAGTGAACTATCCATGGTCTTAAGAGCAAAGCAACATGCCAAAACTCTAATGCACAAGCAAGAGTATACCAAGACATAAAGCAAACAAAATCTAAACCAACATCACCTGTCAAGCACCACCAACATCTTAGCCAAAGACTACCAAGGTCCTTCATGGCTCCAAGATGTTGCACATCTTCAAATATTGACCATGCAGATACGAAAGAACTCTTCTGCAACAATAGGATCTAAGAGTCCTCAAGAAGCATCTGCAACACCAAAGAAGATCATTCACCACCAAGTGATGAATCCACAGTCACTGCTAAAGATCCCACTACAACGTGACACTGAGCTTTCCAAGCACTATGACCGACCACCCCATCACTGTCAAAATCTTACACTAGCTAGTGTTTCTAGCTCTTCCATGACATCGTAATTCACATGCTTCAGATCCCCATCACTAACTATTCAGGTACTCAAATGCCATTCCTCCTCTCATCTCAAAAAAGCCATGCCAATGCACAAGTGACCATAGACAAGGTCAGCTAACAGATCTGCACTACACAGTTGCAACCTCATGGATATAGATAGTCCACTTTCGAGTTGTCTCACAACAAACATGTAGGTAAGGACAGACCACAACAATGCACATATATCATCACATTGGAAAGTGAAAAATTGAGATCATGAAAGAGAATAGCTAAGGCAGACACAAAAAGACTCAAACACTAGATCAGCAACATATCTGATTTTCTAGTCACGTCCACAACTCAAGCACCATAGTCAAGAAAACCAACAAGCAAACCACAAGAATGTTGAAAGAGAAACTCATACCAACACTCCCATGCAAAGAAGACATCACACCTCCTCAAAGACATGTCAAACTACAACTATATCATCCAGTCACACCCCAGAAGCTAGGGTCTAGAAAATAGCAGACAACAGCTCCACATACTGCAAGTTTTCCTTGATCATGTAAAACATGCAAAACCACAATGTTTATAAAACACCCATGCATCTCCATCTTCATTTCTCATCTGGACAACTCGGGAGTCTGCACACAACCATCATGGTTAACTAGAACAATGAAAAAGCATGATAGACTTTTTTAGGAAAATCTACAAAAAACCTCCAGACCAAAGACATGAATCTGAAACCATGCAAGTGCAAGACAAAGGCACACAGGAACAATAGGTCCATTTCAGACTAGTTCCAACACCACATTCATGCACAAGAAAAAGGGAGAACGAGGCTATCAAGAAGTTTCAGACCACCAAGGTCACTTCATAGCCACCATGCAATCAAGACAACAAAGAAAAACGCCTTTAGTGCTAAGCCAAAAAACACCCAACACAAGCACAACTCTCCATAGCTGATCAACAACACAAGCAAGTCCATACTGCTAGGGACCCTCTCACATAGACACCTAGTATGAACACCACGCTTTGCTACAACACAACCATGAACATACCCCACACCCTTTGTATCAGGAACTTTGTTACCAGCCAGGAGCTTCAGATCACATTGCCACAATATGATCAACCCCATATTTCTCCAGCGTCTTTCAAACTGTGTGTTGAATCAAAGAAGCACACACTTCCACTCATTGAAGGATCAATCAACAACTAATTTCTCCAGACTTCCTCAAGCTTTCCAGGCTAAGAAATCATCACAGGAGAAAACCTAGAACATTAGCAACCAAGAGAAGACTTTGATACCACTGATTGGTATCATCAGGCCTCGACCTCCTTCAACCAACTTTGATACCACTTATTGGGGATAAGGAGTTTGGTATGTCATCAAGATAGGCATCTAAGATAGGAGTTCCTTAGTGATTTCAACTCAAAATCACTCCAAAGACACACACAACTGTACCATAAAGCGGAAGTAGGCATAGAGTATCCCCCATTGATCCTTTGAGAGAAGTGAATGTAAACAAAAGAAAGATTCAACACAAGCAGATAACCATGAAAGACAAAGCAATATTGACACATAGATATACATGTGGAAAACCCTTTTGGGTAAAAAACCCCACCCTCCAAAACACTCTGCTGAGATTGTATTATTCAATAAAAGTATTACAATACAAATATACAGAGCTATGCTCTTCCAGGAGTTTTACATCTTGTCCAACAAGAGAAAGAAGGAAGGCAACAAAACTAGAACCTTCATGTAGTTCCAATGGCATCCATATGTCATTACTACATAGATTCCCTTCAACTCCTCATAACAGAGTGTCACATCCAATCTCCTGGCCAGCACAACCACTCGGTCTCACAACAGGTTCACATCTTCAGATCCCAGAGACAGGGTGTTCGCAGTTTCAATGCCTTAGCATACTGCTCGAACACTCTGTAGGTCTCTATCTTTTTTAACAATTCATCCTCATTCAAATGTATTCAACTTCTCAAGTCATACATCACCATCAATGACTCCACCGAACGCTGGCCATAATTCATGTTGCTCTTACCATTCGAGCAAGCAACCGATCTGCAGAACATTGCATTGAGCCGCCCAGCCATTCAATCCATGCCTTAATTGGGTTCCAATTCCAGCTAGAAATTGGCTTGCAATAACAACCATTACTCCTTTGGTCTTCAACCAACCAAGTGCTACCATCTTGCTACGTGTCACCCTGTCATTCATTGAACGAACTGACACCGAGTCCAACTCGGTCAAAGTCTGCCCCAAGCTCCTACCGTGTTACCGTTGAGTTCGTCACCACCTGCCACAGTAAAGTAGTGAGATCGACCAAGCTCATCCTTCACTTCACTATACTACCGCTACCCGGTCAGGCCCACCACACGGTATAGCAGTAACCACCTCGCAAACCATCAATGGTCAAACTGCATCACTGTAGCTTAAGGAACAAGCTTTCACGGTAAGGCGGTAGGCACCAACACTAACCGTCACAACTCCACCATGCTACCACACCTAGACCACCAAACCTCCATGATAAGGTGGTGACACCACCTACCCAGACCGCTAATGGTCAACCATGCTACCACGGGGGCCACCAGGCCACCCCATGGTAGGGCGGTGACCGCCAAGTAGACCATCAACGGTCTTACTGTGGCACCGCGGTGAGACAACTCATCGCCCATGGTATGGTGGTAACTACCAATGCTAACCACCAGCCAACCTATCATCGTCAACTGCACCACCATGGTTTAAATGAACACCGCCCCAGAGAACAATGGTAAACATCTTTTGCCAGCCCGCCACCACTGCATTGCTTACCACAATACCTCGCCACCGAACAGACCACCCAGCGGTAAGGTAGTAAACCAAACCTTCACAAACTGCATTGCCTCGCCACCATCGAGCCACCTCCGTAGTAAGGAGGTAACAGTAAACCAAGCCACCGCCACTTCACCGTGCCATTGCCAGTCTAGAACAAGACCGCCACGGTAAGGCGATAACACTGCCCAACTGTCGAATAGGGTGGCCCGCAGTATGGCGGTAAAAGCCATAAACATGAAGGAAATGCCAAGGCTGAAGGAGAAACCTGCCAGAAATCTAAGGCAAAAATCCCAACAACCCCATCAAAAAATACTTCATCTCCTCCATCTATTTTGGGCCTCTATGTCCAAAAATCCATATGCACCCCTCCATCTTAATCTACAAATTTAAAATCCACTCCTCTGCAACTCCACCACCCTTCAAGGTGTGTGTCAATGTTGATCTTTCCAACATTTTCATACACTCACCCATAAGTCTTCCAATCCCTCATCCATTATCTAAAATTTATCCCCCATCATCCTCCTTTAATCCAATTCTTTGCATAAATCTATATCCCTCTCCATCTCCCCATCCATTTCATCTCCCGTACCATCATTCTACCAATGTCTATGAGAATATTGCAACCTTTCCATGGTCAATTATAGAAAAATTTCAAGGGATACCATCCATGAAAATAGATGCTTGAGTCATTTCTCCATATCCATATCATCCATCTACTATCTTCCAAATCCACCTATCCATATCTGCATCCTCATCCTTCTTCATCCTTAATATTCTAAAAAAATATTGAAAAAATAAAATAATGAAAAAGTAAAGATAAATCCCTTTTCCAATGGTGAAAAACACTTCTTGTGGTGCCTTGGGCAAGTACCATGATGAAAACCTGTAAAGTAACATCATGTGTAATCTCCCCCATCCTCTTGCACTCTACACTTGGGGGAAAGCTTCATCTCTACCACACTTTCTACTATCCTTCGTCTCCTAGCCATTATCCTATCTAAAGTCTATCCCCTTTTCCCTCCTTTGATCTTGAAAAGGCTAAGGATCTACATGAGCATCACATATCCTATCTACCTTATTTTATCCATATCATTTATCCCATATCCCTCATCCTATCCAAATTAAACCACTCTTCCCATCTGTGATTTTTATAAGGATTCTTCATGTTATCATTATGTGCATCCCTTATCCATATCCTTTATTATCATTCATCGCATACCCTCATCCTATCTCCTTTCTACCATTCTATCCAATTCATCCTCCATTTTCACCCTTGATCTTGATAAGAACTAGGGGAAAAATATCTAAGATTTCTTTGGAAAATGAAATCCTTTCTTATTTTACCATCCATATCCTTTATACATCATCCTTTCATCTCATGCAAATTTTCCCACCATCAATCCATGATTGCACTACATCTAGTATGGGCCATATTGTTCCTTTACAATGTAGTCCTTGGAGCTCCATCCTCTTATCCTCCATCCACCATCCTTTTATCTCTCATCACCATCCATCATACAAATCTCTCTCTCCTACTAATGGAATTACTATATCCTTCCATCCTTTACCATGCCTTGTTTTTACCAATCCATTTATCTTCTATCCTCCATCCTTCCATCTTTTTAGCAATACTTGGTTCTCCCTTGTCATTAGATCCCATCCATTCCTATCTCTTATTCATCCTATCCTCCATCCAATCCATTTATCTTCTATCATCCTTATAATCCAACCATATCATTCCAGACCTTGTGATATGCATTATTATTATTGTTAACTTTACTATCCTCATCATCATCAATCAATAAATTCATCAATAAATTTTCAGCTTGACTTGGAGCATAGTTCTTGTTTGATTTTGGTTTGTTGCACATGCTTGCTTGTTGCTTGTGTGTGTTATCATTGTTTGCATATATCATGGTATTTTGAATTCTATTACCATAGGGGCATTATGGTCTTCCATATCATGGTTTTATATGGCATGTGTTTGCATTTGACCCTTTTGATCATGTACTTGACACATTATCATCTTGGTTCCTTATGCCTTGATGCATAATGTCAATTATAATATCAAATATAAGTTTCTTATACCATTGCAGCATGATGATCATCCATCCATATCTTCATTATCATTATCTTCTCCCATCCATCCTTATCTATTTTCCTCCTTTATCATCTAGTCCTCACATCTATTTTGAGAGAACACCCATGTTCTTAGAACTTGTATGTCCTCTCAATGGGGCATACCACTACCTCCTCATCATCCTTCCTCATATTTTCTGGTGATTGAGGCATCATGACACTAGTCCTTATCCACTTCCTACCCACTATGTTTTATTCCTATTTGAAATTATGTTACTTCTCTTAGTCGCAACATCATCTCAAGACACCTGAAATGTAACCTTAATCTAACCACACTTGACTTTACCTATCCTAATATTTAATTAAATAAATATTTATTATTTATTTAATTAATTTAACCTTTTCCCTTATCCCTCACCTTTAATTAAATAAATTTTCTATTTATTTAATTAATTCTAGACGTATCTCAAAGCCTCCAACTAAATTAATTAATTAATTTAGGTCAATTAATCCCCATCACCTTTTCCTCAAATATTTAATTCCACTTTATTCCTCAATCCTTATTCATTTAATATTATCCATCGATTCCACTCAAATGGATCATAATCTAAATTTTTCATCACATGACAAGTATCCCTTCACATGTTTTTAACTAAATCCTTATCTAGATTCATTTAATCTAGACACTTTTCAAAATTCAAACTAACTTTCCATCTCATCTCTTTATTTAATGTGACCGATGACATAGCATAGATTAACTACACCCAATCCATATGAATTCGATGCATATTTAATCCACCATATATCAGTCCCAATAAGATCATTCAATGCAAACTAAATTAAGAATCCATTAAAACTAACATATCAAAATATGAGAGCTTCAAAAATACCTATTCTAATCCATTGAAACTTATCCTATTAGGGGAGTGGTTTCGCATTGATGTGGAATGGTGACCCTTTCCCAATCCCTTGGATAATGAGCTTGTTTTGATTGATTCTATTGAAGAGAATCGAAAAAACAGAGAAAAGATGTGCGATAAAACATGATTTAAATGCTAAATTAACATGATGAATGCTAAGATGATCAATATGGGTGTATGAAAATCTACTCTAAATGTATGCTAGCTTCAAAATATTAAAACCCTAATTACAAAATATGCTAAATGTATGCACCTATGTTATCATGGAAGCTATTAATGGATGCTTTAAGCTAATGGTGCAGTAAATTAAGCTAAATAAATGCTAAATATGATTGCAAGTGAAGGTGATTTTAAGAGCATAAATTTTCTCTTAAAAAATGGATCCATTTGTCTCCAAATAGTGACCTATTTATAGGAGAGAAAATGAGAAATGAAGGGTTGAGATAAAAAGGTTAATCAATGGTCAAAAAAGAAGGAAGGTGGGGGCATGGATCATGGATTCCCATCAAGGGCTGAAAATGGAAGAAGATATTTAATCAAGGGCTCACATTTATCCAAACAAACAAACTTTCAAGACTTGCACAAAAAGTCTTGTAGGTTAAATTGCACATGAAGTCTTGTAAGTTTGTTAAAAAGAAGAATATTCCTCAGCATATCCTCATGGGTGAGGAAAATAGATATTTAGAAAATTTTAAAAAGTTTTAATGTGAAAAGGGGAAGGAATATTCCATGAGAATATTCCCTTTTGGAGGAATGTGCAAAGGAAGAATATTCCCTTGCAAGTGAGGAGGAATTAGATTTATTAGTAATTTGATAATTAAAACAATGTTTTAATTATGCAAATTAGGGGAATAGGATATTCATTAAATAATTTATTTATTTAATGAAAAGGGGATTACATGATATTCATTAAATAAATGACTTAATGAAAAGGGGGAAAGTGAGATGATATTTAATTAAACAAATTAGAGATATTTAATTAAATAGGACTTAGGGACTTAAATTAAATAACTTGATGTATTTGATTTAATAAGATGAAATGTTAACATGGAAGGGGGTGAATTAACCTAATTAGATCAATTAGATTAATAAATGAAAATGATTTGATTAATTAAATAGCTAGGCTAATTTAATTAATTAAGTGAAATCAAGATGGGTTTTAGGAAAAAATGATGTTAATTATCCAATGTGATCCATCGAGACATTTTAAGGTGTCTACATTTTTCCCCTCTTTGAAGCAATGTACTCGTTGCATTGGTTCAAAGGCTGATGTTGATGATGATGCAAAAATGAATATCGATGATCTCTTTGAGATGTTGATAGCCAAGCTAAATTTGATTGATCTGATTGATTGATTGATAACATTGTTGAGGATTCACAACAATGCAAGGATTGTGTTGAATAACACGAGGATTGATAGGGAACGATATATCCCAATGATGGTTGACTTGATAGATTGATCAAGATTTGCTAGCAAGGCTAGGAAAAAATTGTGTTAGATGATTTGATATCAATATAAAGATGGTCGGTTTCCTCCTTGAGAGATCAATCGAAGAATAAAGTGTTTCGATCGAGCTCATGATAGGTGAAAATCAAACTTATGCTTGAGATGCTTGAGATTTCAGGTTGCTTTTGAATCAAAGAGCTGCAAATTTTCAAATTGTTGAGCTAAAGATGATATATATGCCCCATTGTGCCCTAGTGGAAGAGGGATTGTTGGCATGCTATCTCAGATATTGATGTAGACAAATTTCAAGATGTATAGACACTCATCAATTATGGGTAGCCTCATGTATATTTCAATGAGGATCACATAGATTTGATGCTCAGATAGAAATGTTACTAAAGATAGAAGAATAAGAAGAATAGATTGACCATTGATTTGACATTGATTCAAAAGGTCCAACAAGTCTATGATCCACAATGACTTTATTAGATTATGTTGATTAGAAAGATGATGAATTTTCTCATATCTGGGGATTGGTATTTTTCATTATTCCTTATTTTTTATATAACACATAGACACGATGTATCATGGTATTGAAAACTAGGATGGTGTTGTATCTAGTGTAATGGAATTTGAGTCTGCAAACATATAGGATAGTTCTTGTTCAACTTGACATACAGAAACCTCGTCGGAATCTAGTTTAGAGGTTTAGAATATATTGGACCAAAGCATACA
>VCHN02001918.1:0-19399 GCA_007115665.2 Sequoiadendron giganteum
ATCTTGAAAATACCAAAAACATTGGAAAATCTTGAAAATATCAAAAACATTTGTAAAATTCCAAAAATACCAAAACAGCCTCAAAACATTTGAAAAAAAACCAAAATGGTGCATCCATTTCATCTCGCTTTCACTCGTGATTGTCATCACTCATAATAAATCATCGTCGCTTTCACCCTTTGGTGAGTTAGTCAGAAGCAAGTTTAGTAGGTTCTAAAGTGAATGCCTAATCGTCAAAGTCTCAAAGGTCTAAGTCAGTAAGTTAGCAAGTTGGTCAACTCGGAGTATCAATAGCTTATCACCCAATCAGCCTCACCAAAACCCTGATCACTACATGTCCTAGGATGAAGCTTTCCCACGATGGACATAAGCATCAGGTGCCCCACAGTAGTTTAGTCTTGGCTAGCAATACGAAGAACATCAGCTTGTTTGTTTACTTTATTTTAGTCTTTTAGACTTATCTTATTTTGCGCTCATTCCAAGGACCTCTCGATGATGCCTAAACAAAACAGGTTTAGAGAGAAAGGAATGGGGCAATGATCATTATCTTTTTATCTGCTGTGCTTGTTGGATGTTCTTGTAAAATAACTTGGCGAATACTTGCTTTGTTGGGTCCGTCCTAGCAGGGTTTCCGTATGTCAAGTGTGAACAAGAGCACTCCTATCTGATTGTCGAGTCAGAGTCCATCACACTAGGTGCAACACCATCTGGTTCTTAATACCTTGATGCATCACCCCTATGTGTGTTATCAAACATAAAGAAAGTTACGCTCTTTATCTCCCATTCCTGGATAAGCAATACATCATCATCTTTCATCATCATCTCTAATAAAGTTGGCTTGTTGAAATTCTGCATCTTCTTGGATTCAAGGGTTGATCCCTCTCATTCTTCTACCTTCTTTCATGCTAACAATGCATCCATCCTGCATCCATGCTGCATTCATCCTCTCATCTTGCATAATCACGTCATATCATTATAGGACAACATCATCCATTGCATTCATCTCATTTTCATAATCATTTAAGTTGTTTAGGATAATATAAATTTTTTATTCTAAGCATCTTCCAAACATCTCATTTACATCACCATTATCATATAGTCTCATCATCCATACATCCATTTTGAACCTCTTTATCGTGAGATCCACCTCAAATCAAATCTTTTCGCTCGATCTCTCAAGGGGGAAATGTACTAGCGTATTTCCTTTCGTTGGGGCATCCGAAAAATCAAAAATTTTAATTTTGATGTCGGCAACATCATTCTTTGAACCAATTCAACGAGTACATTGCTTCAAAGAGGGGCAAAATGTAGACATGCAAATTTGACATTATTGTCAATATTCATCTTTTAATTTAATAAATCAAGTTTTATTTAATTAAATCATAAATCTCCTAAGGTCTATTAATTTAGTCACCAATATTAAATTAAATGATCAAATCTCATTTCCTCTCATTTGATTTTAAAAGAAATGCAAAATTCTAAAATCAAATGTCATATCACATTGATCACCTATTAGATTAATCAAATCATGATTAATTTAATCCTAACTACAAGAATCTTCTAGATTCATCCACTTGCATCAACAAATCAATTTATTTGATTTATTAAAAAGACTTATTTCCCTCAATAACTCTCATCTTTGACTTTTTTGGACAAAGATAATTCCCCCCAAAACCCTCAACAACATGCATTTATTGACATTTTTCAAATTTAAATGGGCACATTGACCAAAAATTGCACAAGCTTTGGCCAATCCCATTATGACAAGTGTCTCTATCCTATTGGATGGGATTTAGTCCCACATTGCCTAATCTTGGCCTCTATTCTCTCAGCTTCTCCTATAAATGCAAGGCATTTTCTCTCATTTGACCCTGACACACTTCATGCAAGGTCACTCTCTTCATTTGAGAATCAATCTTTCTCTTCATCATCTATCATCTTGGCAATCTTGCTTATCATGGATTGGGAAAGGGTTGCTTCCTACACAACTAAGTAGCATCAATCAATATGGGATAGGTTTATTTCATGTTTTACATGCTTTGTTCATCTTTCTCATTTATTTGCATCTTGAAGCATGATATATTATCTCATATGGATGTTGAATATTTTCTTTGTTTTGAAATACTAATCATACTACTAATGGTGTATGTTGATATTTAAGCATTTGCAGATTTTCACCATCCTACAAATAGATTTGAATCGTTACTAAGTTAACTGATGCAGAGTTAGAAGACCCAAAACCATTCAAGGTGTCAAATTTCCTTCAAGAGGCATCTAACAATATTAAAAAGGCCTATGGATCAATCCCAACATTCCTCCAAGTTGGATAGCAAACAAAAATACTACTTCCCACTTTTCACCCTTGGAATCTAGTAGTACTGCAAAACCAGTTTTGGGCCCTTAACTCCAAAACTTTCCAAAACACCAGGAAAATGAAAGAATGATTCAAACACCCATTTCAGAGTTACAACACATATCACAAATTTAGGTATGGGTCCTTTTGACCAATTTCCCAAAAATACCCTTTCTAGGTCGACCTCATTAGGCTCAATAGGCCTAATTTACAAAACAACATGCCTTCAAACTCAATAGAGGCCCATGAAACCTTGGGGTCAGAATTTCTTATGTTCCCAAACCTCCCAAACCATAATTAGATTCTTCTGGTATGGACTAATTCATACCAAACCTGAAACCCCTTATTTTGGGCATAATTCATGATGGTTTATTAAATCTAGTGCTTCCACAACCTTCCAGGCCCTAAAACTAACTCAGACACTATCCATCAACCCCATACATTCTTAAAAGTTCAAGAAAACAATATTTCTATATAGATTTTGTCATACCCTAGACTGAAACCCCTTTTTTCACATGCATTCCTCCATAAAACACTCAGGAACAACAAATATTTCTTTTTTATTCCTTTCACTACACTCTAGTCATGCTTCCTATATATAAATCAGACTAAACAGGGACCCTTACACAAGTTACAATGACCACAAAAAGTGTAAGGGCCCTTTACATTATGTTTAAGTCACAAAACCCTCAAAAATAGGGTATACAGTTGATCACAAAGAAATAGAGTTTTCTAATGCAAATCACCACCAAATGCCTTCAAAATAGATAAAAAATAAAGCCAACACTATTCTTCAAATCTTGAAAAATAGTTCACATCACAATCTGACTGTATGTGCCCATACGGACCTGTACAATGAGAGAAAACAAATAAAATAGATGAAAAATAACAGAGTTCTTTATTTCTCAGTCCTTTTCTTCCACCTGTAACCTTACAATCGATGTCCCCAAGCCAATTGAAGACTTCCTCAGGCTCAACCAATGACCAAACAAATTTTCAACTAATTTTCAAATGCTTAATGACCATTGGGAACATAAACACACCATTTACAACTTTTGTTAACATATACCTCCATACATTGAAGTGTTACACCTTTTTGACCCTCCAAAGCGCTTAAATACATGGAAAACACCTATGATGGTCTATTTAGACCTTATTTAGACAAAATAAACTCAAAGACACTAACATTACCCTACTGATGCATTCAAACAATTAGAAATTGATGATGTGGTGTAGGTTCTCCTACACCATTAACTTGCTTCATCGTTGCTTCCAATGATGAAGCAAGTGATACATAGAAAAATGCTCTAATGTTTCCTCTTGGATTTATCTAGGGTTTGTTGGAAGTGTTGAAGGATATTTGGGTGATGAAGGGTTTTCTTCAAACATTTCTTCATATAAATTTGGTTTTGCATTAGGGGTTAGAGAAGTTGGTAAAAAATATAAAAGAAATGTATTCTAAAATGTTAAAATTTATAAAAGTATAAATAATATTTGATTAAAGAAAACAAATCTTGACCACTTACCTCTCTTGTGATGTGGCATTGGAAGAATTTTTTTAATAGAATTTGGTAATGCAAGAAAATATTCAAGATACACTCTCATTTTGATCTATTTGTTGGTTGTGGTTGTTAGCAGAAAATATCTTGTGTTTGTGATTTTTTTATATGCTCTCCATAACACAAGTGCATTATATAACATGTGCATATTATGTGTGACATAATTGTGTTATAGTCAATTTTTTCCATTTGGCTACTTTTTGACCTCTAATTTGATGTAGTCACCCAATAGTGCTAGATCTAATTTGATTTATTATTTTAATAGATTGGAAGCTTCATTTAATTTCAAGTACATCTCAAATTCAAAGTTAGAAATACATAGCATATCTTGCATACACAATTCATCTAGTTAATTAACAAACACTTCATTTTTGAAAAGGAAAGAAATATTTATGCATATAGCTTATCTTCATGGAAAAGAATATAAAAACTAAAAGAGAAAGAAAGTCCTTGATCCCATTACAAAGTCATCAATTGCATCAATGAAATTACCAAACAGTACATCCAAGAAGATGAAAAAAAATGTCAAACAAAACAACTCCAGTGAATCAAGGCAAAACAAACTTATAGTCACTCCCATATCTCATTTGGATTTTATGCCTGATGTGTCTTGGGATTTAGGAGAGCTGGATAGAGACAATCTTGGATGAGCTCCAAGAAAATTGATCCATCATTATGGTGGATCAAGAACATTTAATAAACAAAGGTAACTAAGAGAAAAATATTGAGAAACAAAGAACTATTTATTAACATGACTCGTTGAAATCATTGATGCAAGAAAAACAATATTAGAAATCCAATGAAAAAGACAATGTGAAAACACATTGGTAGTTCAACATCCAATCATGCAAAACCCAACAATTCACCATATGGTCATCCTTCCTTGAAAAGTGAACAAACCTTGTGGCGTGATCTTGGTGCAGGCACACCCTAGCATGAATAGGCCTTCATGAGGCAACTTCAAAATTTGATTTAAGTTTGATGTCATAATTATGTAATGGTATATAGAGTAAAAGTAGATAGAGGGGGGAAGTTGGGAAGGAGGGAGATGTAGGTAGAAAGAGAGGTGGGATGGAATGGATTAAGGGAAAGGTAGGTAGAGAGGGAGAGGGTGAGTGGAGATATAGACAGGGAGGGAGGGAGAGAGAGGAAAAGAGGGAGGTGTAGGAAGAGAGGTAAGGGTGTGTGTGAGGGAGAGAGGGAAGGAGGGAGATAGGCATGGTAGGGTGGGAGGGATAAAAGGTCAACCCAAAATATACTTAGTGGGAGGGGGGAATGTGAAGGTGGATAATGGGACATAGGCACTCAAATTGGATTTATAGCTTCAAGGAGGGATAGGGATAATGTTTTTGGATAGGGAAATCATTAGAATGTAAGATGTCTAGAAATAACTAATAGGAGATAGTGTATTTTCCAAGAGGGGAAATAACTAACAGGGAATAGTGTGTTTTCCAACAGGGGAAATAACTAACAGGGGATAGTGTGTTTTCCAACAGGGGAAATAACTAAAAGGGGACAGTGTGTTTTCCAACATTGGAAAAAACTAATAGGGGACATTGTGTTTTCCAATAGTGGAAATAACTAACAAGGGACAATGTATTTTCCAAAAGGGATAGTGTGTTTTCCAAAAAGGAATGATTATGTGTTTTCCAGCAGAGAACAAAAATGTCACATTATTTGGTGTTGAAAAACACACTATCCTTCTCAATTATTTCCTACATAGAGGACAGTGTGTTTTCCAACACTACAAATTAATAAGGAAATAATTGATAAGGGACAGTGTGTTTTCCAACACTATAAATAATGTGAGCATTTTTTGTTCCCTATTGGAAAACACATTGTTGTCCCCTGTTGGAAATAATTTTAGAGAATATCAAGATCAAATAGAAGCTATGAAATATTAAAGAAGAAAGTGATAGAGCAACTAGGTCAATCTGATTAGTTTTAGTGCAAGAGAAAGTACATAAGGAGCTCATGGTGAAGATGAATGCAATATAAAAATAAATAAACTCAAATAAAGTAAGTTATTGGATTGATAGAACTAACTACTATATATGTACTCATCATGGTTAAAGGTAATCTCATTGGTCCTCACATCTTACCTATCTACATGTGCTCCCTAGGTTGCCAAATATGAAATGTATTTTCAATTTTCTTATTCAATTGATTTTATTTTGTGTGGAATACAGATATGAAGATTCCTATCACTCCATCCAAAATCATGTGATAAAATTATAATTTTATGAAAATTTCAAATATTGGAGATATAAGTAGATCTTTTAGTTTTGATAAATTACCATAAATATGTTACAACCAATAGGGTAGAACTAGAATTTTAATCCTACAAAAAAATAATAACATTTGATATAAACATGATAAAAAACTATATAGTAATAATTATAAATGGGAAATGGTATGGAAACATAAAAAAATAATATCTTAGACTTAGTAGGAGGGAGAGATGTGATGGTGGATTATGGGACATAGGCACCCAAATTGAATTTATAGCATCAAGGAGGGATAGGGATAATGTTTTTGGGCTAGTATAATGGAGGGGGGTGGTGAAAATGGTTTGGAAGAATGATAACACATAATGTATTGACTTAAGATATTATTCCTTCTCTTGAGAAGTTGAAATGGAAAAGGAATATGAAGAAGCGGACCAAAGTGAATGAGATAGATAGTGTATTGACTGAAGAGATTCTTCCCACTCTTGAGAAGTTGAGGAAGGTGCATGTGCAATAGGCAAATGGAAATGTAAAAGTGGATAAAGTCAAGAGGTTTTGCATTACATATGAATGTGTGCAAGTAAAGAATGTGAGAGATGATACTATAAGTGGAGTTGAACAAATGAACTCAAAGATTCTTGAACTTAAGAATTCCATGGAACAAATACAATTGGAAATAGATGACAAGGAAAAGGAAAAATCAGATCTAAGTGCAAAAAAAGAGAATCAGTTGGGTGGAGACATGAAAGTCTTATGTAAAAAGGTAGACAAGTCTTGTAAATAAATTTTAAAAGAAAAATCTACATTCTCTAATCGTAAAGACACTCTCAAAGCTGAGAAAAAGGTGGCTACAAAGCTATTTAGAAGTATTCAGGACATTGAAAACTCTATCCAAGAAAGGGATGTTTCTAGATCCTAAAGGTTGATGAGGGAGCAATTGATCTAAAGATTCAAGTAAAAGATATGAAAAAAAAAGTTAGAAGATCGTGACAATGAATAGTAGGGTGTGTTAACAGGTAAGAGCAATGGAGATGAGGAAATTTTTTTGTTGCATCTTTTCCTCAATCTCTCTACCTACCTCGCTCTCTATTCCTTCAACCTTACCTCTCTCTACCTACCTCTGTGTCTCTCTCCCTCCCCTATGCTATGTCCTCTATACCTCTCTTCACTATATGGGAGAGATGAGGTTAGGAGGGATGATGGTGAGAGAGGAGTGATAGAGTGAAGTATAGAGGAATGTATTTATTCCATGGAATTCTTAAGCTCAATATGGACTTTTAGTTAATACATTTTTTTTACCAATGTTGTCCATATTTGCATTATAAATGATTAATTGAATAAATTGAATAATGAATTGATGAAACTATAAATGATTAATGTTATCCATATTTACACTATAATTGATTAATTAAAAAATTGAAGAAGGCTCTTTTTTACCATGTAACTGATGCAATCATCATAATTAATCATTCATAACTTTCCTCAAATGTGTTTATAAGGCATGTGGATGAGAGTTTGAAATATTCAAATTCCTTATAGAAGCTATGAATTATTAAAGAAGAAAGAAGTAGAGTTTTTTAAAACAATTATCATATTGATAAAGATCTAGTACAAAGGAGAAGTCTCTTTAGAAATATATACAAGAATAAATATAAGTGCCCTAAAATAACTAGTAGGGGATAGTGTGTTTTCCACTTTCCAACATTTGAAATAACTAACACGGAACCATGTGTTTTCCAACATTGGAAATAACTAACAGGGAACAATGTGTTTTCCAATATTGGAAATAACTAACAAGGGACAATGTGTTTTTCACTTTCTTGATATGATTCGAACAAAAAAATGGTCACATTGTTTGTAGTGTTGGAAAACACACTGTCCCTTGTGTAGGAAAAGTGGACAAGGGAAATCATTAGAATGTAAGATGTCTAGAAATAACTAACAAGGGATAGTGTGTTTTCCAACATTGGAAATAACTAACAGGGGACAGTGTGTTTTCCAGCAGGGAACAAAAAATAGACACAGTGTGTTTTCCAATAGGGAACAACAAAATGAAAATGTGTTTTCGAACAGGGAAATAACTAATAGGGGACAATGTGTTTTCCAAAATTGTTTGTAGTGTTGGAAAACACACTATCCCTTATCAATTATTTCCACAAGGGACAGTGTGGTTTCCATCATTGCAAATAATGTTGGAAAACACACTGTCCCCTATTAGTTATTTCCTTGTTGGAAAACACACTGTCATTTTTTTGTTCCTTGTTGGAAAACGCAGTGTCCCCTATTAGAAAACACACTGTCCATTTTTGGAAAACACACTGTCCCCTTTTGGAAAACACACTGTCCCCTATTGGAAAACACATTGTGTCCACCTTCAAATTTGAAAACCCAATGTCCCTTGTGTAGGAAAACACACTGTCCCCTGTGTAGGAAAAGTGGACAAGGGACATCATTAGAATGTAAGAAGCAATTAAGACAGAGAGGAAGTAGGTTGTGTACAACGTTCGAAATACCAAAAAGCATAAAATTTGAAAACCCACCAATTCAAATGCCTCCTGAACACTTACAGTGAGACCTACAGTACAATAGATCAATCATTGTTTCTAGAGAAACATTATCAACAATTCTGAAAATTGCTTCCAAGATACACATGTATGGAAATTATGGTGGCAGTGCACTCTTGAATTTTTCCCTCATCCTTACGGTTCTTACCCCATGGACAAAATTAATCAAAACAATTAATGTATTCATTTTTTCTTCCAATCATATCGTGTTGAAAGGAAAAACATTACTATCCCTCTAGTTATTCCTAAATGTTGAAAACACATTGTCCCTTGTTAGTTATTTCCAATGTTGGAAAACACATTATTCTCTATTAGTTATTTCCGAGGTTGGAAAGTGGAAAACACACTGTCCCCTACTAGTTATTTTATGGCACTTACATTTATTCTTGTATATATTTCTAAAGAGACTTCTCATTTGTACTAGATCTTTATCAATACGATCATTGTTTTAAAAAACTCTACTTCTTTCTTCTTTAATAATTTATAGCTTCTATAAGGAATTTGAATATTTCAAACTCTCATCCACATGCCTTATAAACATATTTGAGGAAGAGGGAAAGTAGAGAGTGATGGGAGATAGGGAAAGTAGAGAGGGAAGAGGAGATAGAAGTAGATAGAGGGTGGAATTTGGGAAGGACAAAGAGGTAGGTAGAAAGAGAGGTGGTTGGGATGGATTGAGGGAAAGGTAGGTCAAGAGGGAGAGGGTGAGTGCAGATAGAGGGAGGGAAGGAGGGAGAGAGAGAGGGAGGGAGGGAGAGAGAGAGAGGGAAAGAGGGAGGGAGATACATGTAGGTACATAGAGGTAGGGTGCAAGGAAGAAAGAGATATATATAGATAAATCTAGATACAAAGGTAAGGTGGGAGAGGTATAAAGAGAGAGATCTTGTGAGAGAGAGAGAGGGGGGAGGGAGAGGTAGATAACTAATTTTCGAATCTATCTCTCCCTCCCTCGCTCATTGACTAGTAACTTATCTTATTTCTACAATTGTGAAATTTTATATGGACTTGGAGGGAGATAAAGAGGAAGTGGGAGAGAGGGATTCTCATTGAATAAGCAATCCATGCATATATTATAATTTTCACTATATGGTTTTCATCATGTTTATATCAAAGTTCTTAACATTTTTCTAGGATTAAAATTCTAATTCACCCCATTGGTTGTAACATTACTTAAGGAAATTCATAAAACCTAAAAAGATATAATTATATCTCCATATTTGAAATCTCTACATAAATTTAAGTTTATCCCATGAGTTTGGATGTAGTGGTAGGGATCTTCATATCTTTCTTTGACACAAAATAAAATCAATTCAAAGAAAATAGAGTATTTGAATAGGACATAGAATATTTAAATGTTTCCAAAGAAAATAGAGCATTGGTAGAAGACATAAAGGTTGCACAAGAGTTAAAATTCTTATGAAGAGTCAAGCAGAAGACAAATCCCAATAAATAAATTAGAGAGAGGTGATTCATTGATCATGAAAAGTATTTTGTTAAACAGTGATGGTATTGATAAATAACTGTACTACAAAGTAGAAGTATCTTTAGAAATATATACAAGAATAAATATAAATATCTTTAGAATATCCAAATCAATATAAAAAATTACAATTGTAGAAATAACATAAGGTACTAGTAGGTGAGCATTTTTTGTTTAAATTTAATATGAGGATAAATTCTTACATTTGTATAAAGAGAATAATTACACTATGAGGAGGGAGATAAAGAGAGGTAGGGTAGGTGAGGAAGGTATACAAAGAGTTAGGAAGAGAGGGAGGGGTAGGTAGAGAGAGATAGTGGAGAGAGGTTGTGTGCGTGAGAGGGAAAGAGAGGGGGAAGGAGGGAGATAGGGAAAGTAGAGAGGGAAGGGGAGAGATAAGTAGAAAAAAGGTTTTGTGTTGCACATGAATTTATGCAAGAAAATAAAGTGAGAAATGATTGTATAAGTGTAGTTGAACAAATGAATTCAAAGATTCTTGAACTTAAGAATTCCATGAACAAATACAATTAGAAGTAAATGATAAGGAAAAAGGAAAAAATAGATCTAAGTGGAAAAAAAGAGAATCATATCACATTCATAAAAAACATGTTCTAGGTTGTAGCTGGTTTGGATGTTCTATAACCACTTTTTAAATAATGGAGAAACTAGAGTTTTTTAAAACAATGATGGTGTTGATAAAGATATAGTGCAAAGGAGAAGTCCTCTAGAAATATATACAAGAATAAATATAAGTTCTCTAAATTCATCATAAACAATGGTAGAAAAGAGAAGTAGATAAAGATTGGGAAATTAGAGAGGGAAGGGGAGAGAGAAGTAGATAGAGGGGGGAAGTTGGGAAGGAGGGAGATGTAGGTAGAAAGAGAGGTGGGATGGGATGGATTAAGTGAAAGTTAGGTAGAGAGGGAGAGGGTGAGTGAAGATATAGATAGGGAGGGAGGGAGAGAGAGGGAAAGAGGGAGGTGTAGGAAGAGAGGTAAGGGTGTGTGTGAGGGAGAGAGGGAAGGAGGGAGATAGGGGTGGTAGGGTGGGAGGGATAGAAGGCCGACCCAAAATAGACTTAGTAGGAGGGGGAGATTTGATGGTGGATTATGGGACATAGGCACCCAAATTTGATTTATAGCTTCAAGGAGGGATAGGGATAATGTTTTTGGATAGGGAAATCATTAGAATGTAAGATGTCTAGAAATAACTAACAATGGAAATAACTAACAGGGGACAGTGTGTTTTCCAATAGGGGAAATAACTAACAGGGGGCAATGTGTTTTCCAACATTGGAAAAAACTAATAGAGGACAGTGTGTTTTCCAACAGTGGAAATAACTAACAAGGGACAATGTGTTTTCCAAAAAGGGATAGTGTGTTTTCCAAAAAGGGACAGTGTGTTTTCCAAAAAGGGACAATGGTTTTCTAACATTGGAAAAAACTAACAGGGGAAAGTGTGTTTTCCAATAGGGGACAGTGTGTTTGCCAACAAGGAACAAAAAAGTGCTCACATTATTTGTAGTGTTGGAAAACACACTATCCCTTGTCAATTATTTCCTACATAGGGGACAGTGTGTTTCCCAACACTACAAATTCATAAGGAAATAATTGACAAGGGACAGTGTGTTTTCCAACACCATAAAAATAATGTGAGCATTTTTTTGTTCCCTGTTGGAAAACACACTGTCCCCTATTGGAAAACACACTGTCCCTTGTTGGAAAACACATTTTCCATAGTTATTTCCAATGTTCTAAAATTTGAAGGTGAAATTCATTACGTAACTGACAAGGGACGGTATGTTTTCCAGCACTACAAATTCATAAGGAAATAACTGACAAGGGATAGTGTATTTTCTAATATTGCAAATAATGTGAGCATTTTTTTATTCCAATCAAATGAAGAAAGTGAAATGTCCTTTTTATTGTACCAAAGAGTTGTTCTAAAATAGGGGATGAGAGATAGAGGTACACATATAGATAGGGGACGAGAGATAAGTGCTTATAGACACATATAGATAGGTTCCTTTCATTATACTCATGATTTGTAAATAAAAAAAGGTTTTAATTACATTAATACTATTTTCTAAAACTCTAGGTTGGAAAACACTGGGTGTTATGAAACCTAAAACCCACATATTGTTTGGAAAACCCTCTACATATAACAACCCAATTGTTTAGTCACCTCTCAGGTCAATTTGGTTAGTTTTTTGTATCCATAACTTGTAACTCCTCCCCAAGATCTCCACCCTTGAGCTTTAAACAAGCACAATGAAATAAATCACAACCCAATTTGGTTAGTTTTATCTATACATAGCTCTCCCACCCTACCACTTCCTATAAGAAATAAAATTAGAGAACATGAAGATCAAATAGAAGCTATGAAATACTAAAGAAGAGAGTGATAGAGCAACTAGGTCAATTTGATTAGTTTTAGTGCAAGAGAAAGTACATAAGGAGCTCATGGTGAAGATGAATGCAATATAAAAATAAATAAACTCAAATAAAGTAAGTTATTGGATTGATAGAACTAACTACTATATATGTACTCATCATGGTTGAAGGTACTCTCATTGTTCCTCATATCTTACCTATCTACATGTGCTCCCTGGGTTGCCAAATATGAAATGTATTTTAAATTTTCTTATTCAATTGATTTTATTTTGTGAGAAATAAAGATATGAAGATCCCTATCACTCCATCCAAAATCATGTGATAAAATTATAATTTTATGTAAATTTCAAATATTGGAGATAATTAGATCTTTTAGTTTTGATAAATTACCATAAATATGTTACAACCAATAGGGTAGAACTAGAATTTTAATCCTACAAAAAAATAATAACATTTGATATAAACATGATAAAAAACTATATAGTAATAATTATAAATGGGAAATGGTATGGAAACATAAAAAATTAATATCTTAGACTTAGTAGGAGGGGGATATGTGATGGTGGATTATGGGACATAGGCACCCAAATTGGATTTATAGCGTCAAGGAGGGATAGGGATAATGTTTTTGGATAGGGATAGGGATAATGTTTTTGGGCTAGTATAATGGAGGGGGATGGTGACAAATGGTTTGGAAGAATGATAACACATAATGTATTGACTTAAGATATTATTCCTTCTCTTGAGAAGTTGAAATGGAAAAGGAATATGAAGAAACAGACCAAAGTGAATGAGATAGATAGTGTATTGACTGAAGAGATTCTTCCCACTCTTGAGAAGTTGAGGAAGGTGCATGTGCAGTATGTGCAATGGACAAATAGAAATGTAAAAGTGGATAAAGTCAAGAGGTTTTGCATTGCATATGAATGTGTGCAAGTAAAGAATGTGAGAGATGATGCTATAAGTGGAGTTGAACAAATGAACTCAAAGATTCTTGAACTTAAGAATTCCATGGAACAAATACAATTGGAAATAGATGACAAGGAAAAGGAAAAATCAGATCTAAGTGCAAAAAAAGAGAATCAATTGGGTGGAGACATGAAAATCTTATGTAAAAAGGTAGACAAGTCTTGTAAAGAACTTTTAAAAGAAAAATCTACATTCTCTAATCGTAAAGACACTCTCAAAGCTGAGAAAAAGATGGCTACAAAGCTATATAGAAGTATTCAAGACATTGAAAACTCTATCCAAGAAAGGGATGTTTCTAGATCCTAAGGGTTGATGAGGGAGCAACTGATCTAAAGATTCAAGTAAAAGATATGAAAAAAAAAGTTAGAAGATCATGACAATGAATAGTAGGGTTTGTTAACAGGTAAGAGCAATGGAGATGAGGAATTTTTTTTGTTGCATCTTTTCCTCAATCTCTCTACCTACCTCTCCCTCTATTCCTTCAACCTTACCTCTCTCTACCTACCTCTCCATGTCTCCCTTATTTCCTCTCTCTCCCTTTATCTAATTTTTCCTTTTCCTTATCATATAAAACAAAATTTGTCACCACTCCCTATCTCCCTCCTTTCCTCTTTATCTTCCTCCATCACTCCCTCACACATACACACACAACCTCTCTCCACCTACCCCTCCCTCCCTAACTATCTCTATACCTATCCCTCCCAACCTACCACTCCCTATATCCCTCTATTCCATTTTCTTTGGAAACATTCAAATACTCTATTTCCTTCTATTCCACATCTAAAATATGATCATATGAAGGTTGTTTCACTACATCTACGATATCATCCCCCATCTATCTAATATTCATCTATTCTTTTATTTCATTATGAAATACTACTTCCTCTTTGTTCAATTTCTTCATTATAAGGCCTTTCAACACCATCTTTGTCTCTCTCTCTTTGGGTTAATCCATCGTCATTGTTGCATTAATCCATTAGGTTAAACCTTAAATCCTAAAACCTAAATCGAACATATATCATCATTGCATTAATCCATTGCATGAAAGTGTAAATGATTAATGTTATCCATATTTACACTATAATTAATTAATTGAATAATTGAAGAAGGCTCACTTTTATCGTGTAATTGAAGCAATCATCGTAATTAATCATTCAATTTTTTTATTAAATGTGGTTATAAGGCATGTGGATGAGAGTTTGAAATTTTCAAAAACCTTATATAGAAGCTATGAATTATTAAATCCATAAATCCATTTTGGTGCCTATTTCCCACAATCCACCATCACATCTCCCCCTCCTACTAATTCAATTTTTGGTCCTTCTATCCCTCCCACCCTACAACTTCTAATCTCCCTCCTTCTTTCTTTCTCTCCCTCCCTCTATCCCTCACACCTACCACTTCCTATCTCCCTCCTTCCCCTTCTCTCTCTCCCTCACAAACACACACACAACCTCTCTTCACCTAACCCTCCTTCCCTCCCTCCCTAACTCTTTCTATACCTACCCCTCCCACCCTACTAGTCCCTATCTCCCTCCTTCCCTCTATCCCTCCAACCCTACCACTCTCTATACCTATCTCTATCTCTCTCCTTCCCTCTTTCTCTCCCTCCTTCTCTCCCTCCTACCCTACCACTTCCTATCTCCCTCCTCCTCCCCTCTCCCCCTCCCTCTCTCCCTAACTCTCTTTATACCTACCTCACCTACCCTACCTCTCTATATAATGGAAATGCAGAACTGGACCTACTCTAAAAAAACTTAAAAAGAAGTAGAACAAAGTGAATTAGATAGATAAGGTATTGCTTAAAGAGATTACTCCTTCTCTTGAGAAGTTGAGGAAGGTGTGTGTACAGTATGTGCAATGGGAAAATGGAAATAAAAAGTGGATAAAGTCAAGAGGTTTTGTATTAAATATTAATTTTTGCAAGAAAAGAAAATGAGAGATGATGCTATAAGTGGATTTAAACAAATGAAGTCAAAGATTCTTGAACTAAAGAATTCCATGGAATAAATACAATTGGAAATACTTCTATCTATCTCTCATCTCTCACTATCCTTCCTAACCTTCCTCTCCCTCCCTTTTTCCCTCTTTAGGTCCTATCTCTCTCTTTCCATCTACCCCTCCCTTTATTGTTCACTCCCTCCTTCCCTATCTCCCTTACAAAATTTGAGTGATATGGGTGATATGATTATCCCTCTTTCCCCCATCTCTCTCTTACCAAATTTATCATAATTTTGAAACTCAAATGACAATAAGGTATAATTTTTGTAACTCAAATGACAATCTAGGAGTACCCCTTTAGATGCTTCTCACTCTTTGTACATCTATTACACAACCATTATGAGGATATGGATAGAGGAAATTATTACCATATAGAGGTTAGCATATTTTTTAAGTAGAGCAATCAAGATGACAAAGAGGATGATGTGTCTAACAATAACCACATTATTGCCCATTGCACATAGTGCACATGCTTACCTCCAATTCTACATTTCTGTTTTCCCATTGCACATAATGCACATGCTCCATCCTCAACTTCTTAAGAGCAGGAATAATCTCTTAAGTGCAAGAAATTATATTGAATTATAACATAATGTGCAACAAGCATTTGCATGTAGAGAATGAAATGGAAAGATTCTTAAAACTGGAGATAGAAGGTACTGTAATGTATGAAATGAAAAAGGAATATGCTCTAAAAACACTTAAAAAGAAGCATCTACCAAAGTGAATTAGATCATAAAATTTGTGCAAGCCAAGAAAGTGAGAGATGATTGTATAAGTGGATTTGAACAAATGAAGTCAAAGATTCTTGAACTTAAGATTTCCATGGAATAAATACAATTGGAAATAATTCTCTCTATCTCTCATCTCTCATCTCTCACTATCCCTCCTGATGTGATGAAAAGAACTTTCAAAATTTACCACAACTATTACTTAGAGTAAAAAATGTGTTTCAATTTCCTCATATGATGGAAAAAGAAATGCTCACATTGTTTGCCATGTTGGAAAACATATTTTCCTCTGTGTAGGAAAAGTGAACATGGGACATCATTAGAATGTAAGATGTCTAGAAATAACTAATAGAGGATAGTGTGTTTTCCAACATTGGAAATAACTAACAGGGGACAATGTATTTTCCAACATTGGAAATAACTAAAAAGGGACAATGCGTTTTCCTACAAGGGACAATGTGTTTTCCAATAGGGGTCAGTGTGTTTTCCAACATTGGAAATAACTAATAGGGGACAATGTGTTTTCCAATAGGGAACATAAAAATGCTCATTGTTTGCAGTGTTGGAAAAAACATTGTCCCTTGTCAATTATTTCCTTATGAATTTGCAGTGTTGGAAAACACACCGTCCCTTGTCAGTTATGTAATGAAGTCCACCTTCAAATTTTAGAACAACTCTTTGGTTACCACAACTATTAGTTAGAGTGAAAATTATATCTCATTTTCTTTATATGATCATAAAATAAATAGAGAGTATAACTGAAGGTTGAAAAACACAATGTCGGTTATCAATTAGTTTGCTGTTCTTGTTCAAAGCTCAAGGGCAAAGAGGTTGAGGAGGATTTACAGGTGGGGTACACAAAACTAAAAAAAATGAGTTGAGGGGTAACTAACCATTAGGGTATTTACGTGTAGAGGGTTTTACAACATGTGAATTTTACATGTAGTAATCAAATTGACCTGAGGGATGACTAACCAATTGGGTTGTTATGTGTAGAGGGTTTTACAATAGTATGTGGGTTGCAAGTTTCATATCACCCAGAGTTTTCCAACCTACAATTGTTGTAATGAAAAACTTTTCTTATTTAGAGAGTACGAATGTAATGAAAGGCACTTTCAAAGTTTATCACAACTATTACTTAGAGTAAATTTTTTGTTTCAATTTCCTCATATGATGGAAAAATAAATGCATAAAATAATTGTAGTTTGGAAAACACAGTGGGTTGTGAGTGATTATACTATCTATGTATAATTATTTCACTCCTGATATAATCATTTTTTGCTTGTTTAACTATTTAACTTTGAACAATGGAGTATGGAGTTATATTTTAGGGATACATAAAAATAACCAAATTGATACATACATGGTGACTACTTTAATCCATACAAAGACCCTTATCTAGTTTAAAATCCAAATATTCTATACCTCTTATCTAAAATTATGTACCCTTTTAAGCCATCTCCTATTTATAAAACTAATTTTCTTGTATGAAACATAATTAAGTCAAGGATCTTGTATATCCCCTTAATTCATTGTCTTAGCTATCCTAAATTCATCCTCATGAAAAATATATGCACAAAATAATTGCATGTTGGAAAACATAGTGGGTGTCCTAAATTCAACTTCTCAAGAACGCGAAGAATATCTTTAGTCAATACATTATCTATCTCATAGTCCAACTCAACTAGAGGATAACTTGATCTACTCTTGGGAGTGACTCCACCCAATCAAAGTATTATGTCTATTCTTTACTAGCATTCCATCCAATGTTGGTGTCTAGGTAGGAATAACAAATGAGTGAAGCATGTAAATTTGTATTATGTTTCAATCATTATGTAGCCAAACATGCTTAAGGTGTTGAGCAAGCTACTCATGCCATTTCTATTTCATTGATGTTTATTTTACAATTTCAATGGATTTTTTGAATGACTATCTTTATATTGTTACTATCTAGAGGTTATCAATACTATTGATGGTGAAATTATGCAAAATTAACTCCCCACAAATAATTCACTCAAGGTTGGTACTTTCCAAAGTAAGTTGTAACATGAATAGCTTGTTATGGATCAGTAGTGACCCAACATATAAAAATTCATAGAGTTGTTGAGATCAAATATCTTTCACAACATTGCTTCAACTCCCAAATTTCCCTTCACATATGCCAATAAACACATTGCTAACACTTCTTGAATATGAGAAACTACAATATTTAATTGATCCATAAACTCATAAATACATGACATATATATTCTAGAATACCTCAAAAATTTAAAAATAATCTAATCCTAAATCATCTTAATAATACGATAAAATAAATAATAAAATCTCAAAATAAATATAAACATAACAAAAGGAATTAATTTCATTGATACAAAATAAATATAATCATAGGACGAACTAAGAAATGAATGAAGCATGTACATTTGTATTACGTTTCCAATGGGGAAAGGAAAGGAACTCTGTCGTTTCCTTCTAATAGTTAGAGATGATCATGTCAAATTAGCATGCAGATGATGGTGGAAATTCAGATATATCATTTCCAACACGCAAAATACCATTCAGAAGTTTGTCCATGTTCTAAACATGAATTAATAGATTCAGTCAGTAGTGCTTCATGAGCATGAGTCAATGTTTATTACGTTCCTGAAACGGCTAAGAATGTTTTACATTTCCTTCCACCTCCACCTGGCAATGGCAGCAACCTCGTGAATCCAGTAACAACCCCACTCTCTGCAGGCTCAAATACACTCCTCCCTTCATCCACAGGAACCCTTGAACACATAGGCAATGAACAGAGACGCGCCTTCACATACTCTCTGGTGGCAGCTGATGCAGCGACAAAGTGGAGTTCAAAAACTCCCGCTTCTTTTCTGAAACTTCCCAAACGTTTGTCCTCCGTCTGTGCAAGTTGCAGAATAATTCAGAAATGTTCGTCCTCCGTCCTTTGTGCAAGTTGCAAACAACTCACAAACATCCATCCTCTGCGTGGTTTATCTCCGTTTCCTTCTGCTTGCCTCCGGCGACTTCCCCGTTGGGCCCCGCACTACACCATGCCATCATGGTATGCATGTTTCTATGTATGTTTTTATGCGTTTTTGCATGCACATAGGTGAATTTTGTC
>VCHN02003104.1:0-14993 GCA_007115665.2 Sequoiadendron giganteum
CAAATTAGCACATAGGATTTGCTAAAGAGTAATAGATTCATGTATTGATGAATGGATGGTAATGCCTTACATACAAATCATAGATGCTCTAGATGAAAGTTACCCTGTAGTTTAGTTTCCAGTTTGACTCTGTGCTTTAGGATATGGCACTGGTACTCTGACTGCTTATTGTTCTTGTATTTTTTGTTATAGCTTCAAGAAATTTCACTCAAATATTTCATAAAAACACACTTAGGTGTTATTTCAATTCCTTGTTAAATAAGAGCTGAATTCTCCTGAGAAATAGCCAATTTCTTGAAGGATTATCTTGTTTAAACTTAGATTGGAATTTATCTATTGTTTATCCACGTATGAGCAAATCATTCTCATCATGAATGAAAATATATTTTAGGGATACCCTCCTGGATCTTATAGAGTCCGAAGTGTAGGAGAGATAACAATTTTGTTGCATTTTTCTCGTTAAGTTGGCACAGTGCCTTCAGGACTTTTAAAATTGAGTATGACAAGCTCATAGAAGCTTCTGCAGGTTCTACTTGGGTTGTAAAAAATGCCAACATTATGCACTATTTTGGATGAGTTACAACATTATTCAAGACTATTTCTCAAGTCTTGTCAAGTTCCAAGAGTCGACACCATGCCCAATGGATAAATTTAGGCAACTGGTGAGGATGTTTAGTAGGCAAACATATAGAAGATATCACCAATTTTTTTACCTAATTTAGCTTCTAACTCAATCAAGTAAAGTTGAGATAGTTTTTGCAAAAATAAAGATAAAGGTACACATTCAATTCTACTAAGTTCCATTCATATACACAAAAGTATTATCAAATGAATTGCAGTTCATTATGCAAATGTATACAAGAGAAAGATTGCACAAAATTTTCACAAATGTCTTTTATTGATAATTACAAATGTATGGTGTCCCACACAAGTTGTGGGAATAACTATTTCAACACAATATAAGGCATAAACTATACATTTGAAGAAATAGAAAGGAAAGAGCATATGGAAAGAGTAGGGATCTGTCATTGCCTAAATGATGAACCCCAAAGTTGAACTGTTGCCTAAATGATACACCCCAAAGTTGAACTGTTGCATCATTGGAAAAGTATGATCAAATTCATCTATTATGAAGAATTGGTCTATGTGCCTCTAGTAATCACTATAAAATGTGAAAGACAAAGCTATTTTATTTTTTCTGTCTTATTTTATACCATTTTACGAGAATGGGGGGGCCAATGTGCGAGAAGATCTTTGGAAACTAGGCATGAAAATTGCAGGTTAAAGAGAATGGGGGTGCCAAACTTACAGTACTCATTGTCCCTTGGTCGTCGATTTTCCCTGAGTGCCCTCAACCTGGTCCTCGGCGCTGGTATTGACCTTGTTTTCACTCCTCCAAAGTCTTCCTCAACGCTGGTATTGACCTTTCACTTGTCCAATTTGATGAGCTACAACCTGCTTTAGTTAGGTTTTAGAGTATGTTAATTAAATTTAAAAAAATTATGGCGCCATTTAGAGTAGTGAATATAAAGAAAGCAAAGCCTATTATGGCGCCATTTAGAGTAGTGAATATAAAGTAAGCCAAGCCTATTATAGTCATGAGGGAAATAATAAAACTCCTAGGATACTTTGTGAAACCATTTTCCTTGGTTAAAGGGAGGCCATAAAATATGCCTTTGGATTTTTTCAATCTTCAAATATGAGGATTTGCAAGGTTCTTAGCAACATGAGCAATGGAAATGTGTGCAACAAGAATTTTTGAACACACATGGAATCTCCTTGCCAAAGAAAGGGGCTTCATAATTTAATATGATAATTTTTCTCAGCTCTAGAATCAACTTTTAAATCTTCTCCTAATAGGGCCAAAATCACATCTTCTTGTGTTTGAGAAGTCACCGGCACTGAACATAACCGTCAAGCAACTTTTCATCAAGATTATAACATCACCATCGATTTTGAGCATGTGCATCTCGGAGCCGCTTTAGTAACCTGTCATATAATGTACTAAAACTCGACATAAATATTAAAACACTTTGATTAATAGTAATGTTATAATATTAATATATTATATAACAATATTATATTACATTATATGAATTATAATGATATATTTGATATATTAAGATTATATATAATCTATATATAGATTAATAGTAATTATATTAGATTATTAATATTATTAGTATATTATTAATAATATTAATATTGTATTAGATTAATAATAATTATAATATTGTTAAATGATTAATTATATTACAAATGAATGTTGCTTTCAAATTCTTAGCTTTGAATGAATGGTTGAAGCACCAATGTTGAATATTGCAACTCTAGTAGGCGTGAATAGAAGTAGAGGAGATTGTTTGGGAGAAGAATTTTTTCTAGTGCTAGGTTATGTGTTAGGTTATATAGGGTTAGGTTATATAGTGTTTGAGCCTAGCCTCAAACACTAGAATTAGGGTTAGGCTATGTGTTTTCTTTAGGGTTAGGTTTGGGATTAGGTTTATGGTTATGGTTAGAGTTTAGGGTAATCCAAATCATAACCTAACCCTTTTTCTCAAAACCTTAACCTTGACCCTAACCCTCACCTTTATCCTATCTTTATAATCCTAACCACAACCAAAACTCTAACCCTAACCCTAACCCTAATTACCTAACCTAAATATTATTTATTTTATTAATTAGTTGCATTCACTCTAATAACCCTAAACCTATCCCTAAACTTAACCCTAGCCCTATCCCTGGCCCTAATCCTAACCCCAACTCTAAGCCAAATATAAAAACAACCCTTAATCATAATTACAATAACCCTAAAACTTCATTCTAGATATAACCCTAGTACTATAATCCCTAATTGTAATACTAAACCCTAACCCTAATTTCATATCTAATCCCAGCCATAACCAAAACTCTAAATCTAACCCTAACCATAAAACATAAACCCTAATCTAACCCTAATCCTAACATTATTTTCCTAACCCTAACCCTAACTCTAAACCTAACACTAACCTGAACACTAAATCCTAGCCCTAATTAAATACCCAATCATAACCCTAAATTGTAACATCATCCTTTGAATTGGATACTACATCAAAAATTATGTGTTACAATCATTGCTTCCATTGTTGGCATTTTTACATTGGGATGCATATATTTTTAAAATCAACAAAATATTTTAATGTCTTTCCAAAATTAATATTATTAATTGTAATATCAAACTTATAAACATGTATCCAATTTAGAACATAAATAAGAAATATATGGTAATAGTTTCTTCAAAAAACAAAGTGATGTGGACTAGAAGGACTATAAGGACTATAATGATTTTAGAATATACACATAATGGATTTGTTGAAAAGGTTTTAGAACTTTCAAACAAATGCAATTGGTAGATGCAAAGAAAAATTCCACAACCTGATGGAACTTCAATAAATTGAAGCTGGGGTTAGAGGGTTTCTAAATTACTCAGGGTAACCTTCAGTATGGATCGGTCAAAACCCTCTTGTTATGTTTTAACGGTGACCTATTGCCATGGTGGACCGGTCACTTAAGTGAGGTTTCATCCCTCTTGGGTCATGCTTAACCAGCCCTATTTCACCAGATTTTCCGGTCTTTTTGGCGTAATGGCCTAGGTATTACACCGCAAGAAATTTCAATGCGGGCCCCACTTAAATGTTCCATCTGAGGGCTGATGAGCCATCTGATCTCATAATTTGATCTTGACCGCTTCTCACAGACCTCACAGGTTTTTCTGTTGGTGTCATCAAAGTAGTGCGAGGTTCGCGAGATATGGCCATGTGGCGTGAATGGATGAATGGGTTTTCTTCCCGAGGTGTTCGATATAACAGGGGGCCATCTTTTCACTGGTAATAGCCATCAATAACGGGGTAATCATGATCTCTCGCACACCTCGCATAGGCAGAGTAAATATCCGGGAGAGTGTTGCGAGGTTCACAAGGGAGTGGCATGTGGCTTTTCTTTTCATGCCAGTCGGATTATATGGAACCCATTGTGTGGTCTAGGTCTATTCTTCTGCGGGTTTTTGATTGGATACGTTTTTTGAAGGCATCGACATGGATTTTCAACATCCATTGACTTGATCTCCACCCTTCATTTGTTAAAGTGCCTCCCGAATCGGCGGTTCATTTATAGGGAAGAAGTGTGTGAGTTGCCCACGTGGCATGTATTACTTGGTTGTTGCTCATGTCATTAATGATATAGGTTTCTTTTCTCCCAAGGGTCTCCACCTAATTTCCTCCTGCATGCGAATAGTGCCATCCTACTGAGGGTATTCATAGTTATCTGGATCATTAATTGTGAAAGTGCTTGAATCGCCTTCAAGTAATTGTACCCTGCACACTAGCTTGCTCTATAAATGCTAACTGAATTATATGTAATCAACATTGCATTCTCTTGTGTCTAAGTGCAGTAAGGGTTTTCTTCTATTTGTGGTTGCACTGTATTTCTATCATGAGTAAATTAGTTAAGCGAACGAGTGCGAGGCTGGCTTCACCAGTCATGAAGAAATCTGATTCTCCCATGTCTCGCAAGGCTATTATTAGGAACACTGGGAAGAGGCCAATACATTGTTTGTCCCTGATAATCATCTCGGATTCTAATGAATCTGAGACTAATTCTAATTATCGGTACTATTTGGCTTCCCTGGCTAATCTTATGGGAGTGGATGAGGAGGTTCTGGCAATTGAGCTAGTGTCTACATTAGCACCAGGTCCAATTGTTTGGGAATGTGCTTGCAAGGTTGGTAAAGAGGAGGTGGTGCCAACGCTATCGCAGGCTCGAACTCGGAGCAGTTGCTTATACTTTGGTCGTGTTGCTTCTTCATGATTACTGGTAGTGGCTCTGTTGGACATGTCTTCTCTTCTCTTGTTGTTCTATCAAGTGGATGTGGATGTGGATATGGACGTGCGCGTGCTTTGCACAAAATTTTGTTTTTTGACTGGTTATTTCATAACTGTTTTGATTCCTTTGTTCATGCACGGTATCATTATGACAAGGAATGTAAATTTGAATTTCATTTTGGTGCTGAAATTCAATTTGGTGTCACAATGTAGCCTAGTGCTTGTTGCTCTCCTATTCTATAAAGGAGATTTCACGGCTCATTGTGAAGGGTCAGAAAATTTTTGCAATCTGACGCTTGGAAGTTATACAGTCCTCTTTATTGTTAAAGTGTTATGAACATTTTGTTTCAGGAAGTCATCCTGGGGTTAGGTTTATATACAAATTAGTGTGATATGCTTTTTTAATTACTTATATCGAAAGAAATCTATAAAATTAAGATGGTTTACTCTCATGGGTGTGTGCCATGGATTATGAATAGCTTTATCAAAGATTCATCTGTTCAGTTTCAATAGTTAATTGAAAATGTGATTCATTTTCTTGCTTTAACTCAAAGAGTTAATCAAATGCTTGAAAAATAAGTTACATGTTCATGGTTGTATTTACTTAGGATGCTTGAAGAAGTACTATCTTAATATGCTAAAATATCTCATGATAGTAATGGTATATGAGATGGGTTCATCGTATCAAGATTTTGTTCTATATGACTCTGTTGCCCTATGGATGAAGCACTAGATAATGTTTGTGTCATTTTATTAGTTCAAGACTGTAGGTTCTAAGCAAGGATATCCAAATACTGAACACAAAACACTTGAATACAACCTTGTCCTCCTCAGGGAGGTATTGTAACAAATAAGTGGGTCAGTTCCATTGCTCTTTGGTACTGGTAGTCATTCTTTGGTTTGCCAAAACCTTGAGATGATCACTATCCCTTTGAGTGTGTAGGAATTGTAATCTGTACATAGGAAGTGTTCTTACCAATCATGAGACATTCATGTGAACACGTTTAGGTTTACCCACCTTGGTCCTACAGAGCCAAAAGTGTAGGAGAAGTCAGTCCTTTACCGACTCTCGTTAGTTGGCCATTAGTGGTTGTAGTTGTCCTCGATAGGGGTTGGCTACCTCTTAGATATCTACAACCTCTACATGGATTGTATTTTAAACACCAACACAACCTTCACCAAAATCCTTATTGGTTTCCTTAATATGGGAGATTTGGAACAAGGTATAGACATCCATGAAAGCATAATATGAAGATGATTTTTTTCAAATGTTGTGGTTGTAGATGCCCTTTTAAAATTTATACAGAATGTGGAAGGATAGAAAAAGCTTGTGAACTATTTGACAAAATGTCTCAAAGAATTGTAATCTCTCAATTTATTTTAGTGTCTATTTTGTTATACCCCATGTCCCAAATTGGGTATAACACAATAGACACTAAAACAAATTGATAGATTGTTATGAGGGCAGTGATGAGACTTTTTCTAATTAGAGTGTATTCCATGAGATTACAATTATTTGAGGCATTGTGTCAAATAGTTCATGAGCTTTGTCTATCCTCCCACATTTTGCATAGATTTCAAAAGGGCATCTACAACCACAATATTTGAGAAAATTCATCTTCATATTATGTTTTCCTTATGATTGGTTGACTCTTATACTAAATTAATATGTTCAATTTATGTTTCCTACTTGATCTAACTATCCACAAATGGAAATTTAATAGTGGAAAGATATGATCCTACTTTGGTATAAATTTTATATGCAATATCAAGGTATGAATTAATATGTTCAATTAAGAGATGTTAAATGAAATGAATAAAACTAATGTAATGTAAATAAGGGAGACCAATGCCTTATTGGGTAAAACGGAGTCAAATGAAAGCCTTTAATGAATGGTTTCTATCAAGCAAGTCCTCTAATTGTTTGGCATATAACTATGAGTTTACAACTGGTATAAACATGCAAGAGTGTAATTGATAAACCCTAGTTGAGGTAGAATATCAAATCTAATAATCTGATTCTTCTTAATGATCCAAATGGAATTCCCAGATTACTATAATTTATTGAAAGGAATTTTAATTCTTCTTTAAAGAATCCAATAAACCAAATCACACAAAAACAACAAATGTGTACTGATAAATAGAATATATACTTGATACTTCAATTTAAACAACCAAGAAACATCAGATTGGAGACAATCAAATAATCGCAAGAATCCAACAAACAATTGATACTAGAATGAAGCCACTAAATGAACAGTCTTTCATTATCTCCTTCAAAGTTCATACATGCAACATAGTCTCGAATGTCATCATTTCTAAAAATTTAATGCTTACAACAGTCTATCCTATTCTAATTCTATCTTCTACCCCTTAAATTTACCAACAATGGATAGTTATACATCAGTATACAAAAGGATGTGCCTTTTCAAAAAGGTTTAAAGCATAAAAGGTTTAACAAATCCACTATTAACTAATTTCTCTTGAGCCACAAATGGACTATAGACATATGCTCCGTATAATCCTGGTGCTCATGAGTGTCGACATCTCCCAACGCATCGCGGATCACAATCTCCATCATTATCATTTGCTCATTTTTCTCACATGCTGCATCCAATATCTTTCGCAGTGGCTGTCTCCAACATTCCTTGGAGTATTGTTTCGCACTCACTTTTCCATGTAGTCACTTCCTTCATTTTCCCTTCATCATCACATAACTTGGTGAATCTATCTTCGGCAGCCTCTGTCAATCCCTGCATATCCCCTTGTAACTCCACATAGAAATCCTTGTGCCTATCCATAATACAATTGGCATTTTCAATCTCTTCATTACTAGTAGTGTCCTCCTCCAATTCCTTAATTCTTTCCTGAATTCTTCTATCCACTCTCCTGTGTTCCTTTATTGCATCTACGTACTATGAATGTTTTCCCCAGAGTTTATTTAACCAAGTGGTTAAAACAACCTACCTTTTTTTTATTATTGCAGCAAATGCATCCATTCTCCCTTGAGAGTATGCAGTTGACCCTTCCCAATGGTCTTTTTTCTGTGAACTCTCACCTTGAGTGAGCATCCTTGTTGGTTCTGTTACACCACCTACCAAGTCTTTCAAGCGTTCATTCTCTCTCAAAATCCTCTCATTATTGGTTTTGTACATCTCCCTTTCCCTTATCAATGCTTGGATTTGGGCTTTATTCAACTTGGCTATATTTATCCCAATATCAGCAGTCGCTACAGGATCAACCTCCCCAGCCTTCAGGGTCATGACATGTCTGAATGCCTTTTTAGTATCAATAATAATTGATTTCTTGTGAGGAGGATACAAGGCCCAAATCATCAATGTTTCATCATCAGGATTGTATCTTGATCCTGTGTATACCTCCGTCACCTTCTCTATATTGAGCTTGTGGGTAGCATTGTTATCTTTAAAGAAACTATCAAAAACTAATGCAGTATTCATATCCAAACCTAGAAAAATCATAACACCTGCCTTTTCAAGTAGCTCCCTCCCCTTTTTAGGGGTCATGTCAATCATCTCTTTGTCCACTTCATCCTTTAAGATTTTTAACAGTTGATCCTCATTCCCTGGAGTGACATTGTCAACCTGTCCCCTTATCTCTTTCCCTTTTTGCTTATATAAAAATGTCTTAAACTCTGAGGTCTTTATAAATTCATCATCTGATATGAAAGACCTATAGTCTTCATGTCTTGTATCTACATCCATGGTTTCCTCAACATTTGTTTCTCTGGCAACATAGGCATACTCCTGAGTCTTCATTCTTGAAACTTTCCCAGATGAGCTTTGTGACCTATCTATTTCTGAAATCCCCTTAATGGAGGATAACAACTCAGCATCCACCAACTCCTGATTATGTTTTTCAATCACAATTTCAGCTTCCTCTGCCTCCAGGTTTTTGATTATGTCATCAGATTTAAAGGGCACATGATGGTACCCTCCGAGATTTACTTTTTGTCTGGCAGAGTGGATATACCCTTCTAGATCAAAGTTCTTTCTCACTGGTGCTCTTCTCATGTTGTAGTGCAATAATTTGTCCAGAATCAGATCATAATCTTCCTTGGCTAATACAGTGAAATCACTAAAACATAATGTACTGGGCATAAAAGCCTGTTTCCCATATGAACTTAAGTTCATAACACTGGAGTAATCCATTTGCCTAACAATTTCTAGGTATGCAATTCTATCCGAGATAGTTCTGGGCAGAATGAAAGGTGTATCCTCAAAGCCATAAACCCTAATCATTGTGGCATTCTCTAAGCAATACCGATCCCCCCAGTTGTGGTTAATTGGTCCATTGTAATCTCTAGGCCTAAGAAACCTTTTTACTTGTTCAAATAAAGAATAATCACAAGGATGGCTAAAAAATCTATACAAGGGTTTCATAAAGAATTCTTCAAAATACAAGAAATTTGAATTGGCAAACCTATTGTCCCAAACAGCAGTCCATAATTGAACTAGCAATGGCCTACCTTCCTTGTCGGATTGTGAAATCCTCAGCTCCTGGGGCCATAAACCTAACTCTTGTCCAAAATACAACACTAAGTGCATCAGCAGTGAGTAATTTCTAAGATGGAGAATAGAAGCACCACTCTTTATTGCCATCAAACCTACATCCAACTCCTTAAAAACATGTGCAACATAGTCAAATGATCTGGAATTGTGGTACTGAATGTTTGCAGAAATCACCATGGGCACAACTGCCATATGCTCAGGTACCTCCATCCCTAATACTTGTCCCACTGAGTAGTAAGTATATTTTAGGTAAGGTTCGAAGAGGTCTACATGAAAGGGTGGCCCCTCACTGTCTTCCATTGGAGTAGGTTTTCCATGACACCTAATTTTGTGCAGAGGTAACCTCCACCCTTTATAAATGGTGTCCATCCTTCTGAACTCACTATCGAGCTCTTCACTCACTACTTTGTCACTGCATATTCCCTCCATTCTGAAAACCTCAGCAATTGCATTCTCAGATACATGTATCAATGGATTCCCTGACAAATCACATATAGCTTTCTTTTTTGAATCATAGTGTCTGGCCAACAATTTTACCAGTTCGACATTAATAAAAACATTAGGGCACACTAATTTCCCTAAATTGAGCCTCCATGGATTGCATACTGGCTCAAAGCAATTTCTCCTGTGGTAATGGAAATTGAATAACTCATAGCCTCTAATCGGAGTCCAAACATCACCTATAAATTTGTATTTGTTGTCCAATTTGTCAACTTCCGTTTTGAGTTGTACAGAACGCCTAGCTTTAGGTCCAAAACCATGTAACTGGTCTATGAGGTCTTGATTTAGCTTCCTTTCAATACCTTCTGGTTGCAACTCAGTCTTTTGCTTTTTTGCTTTTGATTGGCTTCCCTCCCCGAGTTTTCTTCCCTTTAGTTTTCCTGAACTAGTGCCTTCCATAATTCAAATTTTTACGAATTCTGAGAGGACGAGAAACTTACTGTAACTTCTTCCAAACTCAAGCCAGGTGAATGCCTTAATTGCTCTGCTAGTTCCCTTGCTCTCCTTCGCTTTGAGTTCTATGAGACAATGATTTCAATTGATCATACCCTGATATGCAAAATCTCCTACGCTTCGTGGTGCCATTAATGTCTTTTACCGATCGAGACATGAATGCTGCAAGTTTTTTTTTTGAAATTCTCGCTATCACATCAGGGTTCAATGATCACCCACCCACCAAGACGTCTTGTAGTTTCCCTGACATCACAAGTCTCCCTGATAGTTTCTTTCCTTTTGCTTTTATATCGCCATGACTTTCACCGAAACAACTATCACTTAGACTTAATGAATCGGGCCAATGGTTCTTTGCCTTACTCCGAAAGTACTTTGTCTCATCGAGATGTTCACTTTATCGAGTATGTCACTGAGACCAAGCAATTTGTTCTGGTGATAGAATAATACTCACTGTGATGTCTCTTAGATCTCCCCATGATGACATGTCTCACTGATACACCTCTTCTTTGGCAAGACAATGAGCATCGTCTTATCGATACCCTTTATCTCCGCATGCTCAATTATGTCGGTGTAACTTGAGGGGTCAGTAAGACTTTTATGAACTCTTCCCAACGTCGTTTGTCTTACCAATTGAGTCCTCCTTTTGCTTTATTGGCAAGACCAACAGCGCTTCAGCCAGTGTTTTCAAATCTCTCTCCGACGACCAAAGTCTCTTCGATAGACTTTACTTTTCTCCAATCGGAAAAAGGTAACTTAGCTCGATATGACCTTACACCATCACGCCGATACCTTTTGTCTTTCCGATAAGTAATACAAACCCACATTCTCCTAGTGTATAACTTTATCGGTATGACCCGTTTGATGTCTCGTTGATACAATAACATCGATAAGACATTTCAAACCTCTGGCCGGTCCACCTGTTCAACGTTCACCCATCTGCTAAGACATCTTGCAGTTTCCTCGACATCACATGTATCCCCAATAGTTTCTTTCTTTCTATTTTTTTATCACCATGACATTCACCAAAAAAACTATCGCCCAGACTTAATGAATCTGGGCAACAGTTCTTCACCTTACTCTGAAAGCTTTTCGTCTCACTGAGATGCTCACTTTATTGACTTATGCCGCCATGACCAAGTATTTGTTTTTTCAACAAAACGATACTTGCCATGATGTCTCTTAGATCTCCCCACGGTGACATATCTCACCGATACGTTTTTTCTTCGGCGAGACCATGCGCATTGTCTTCTCGACACCCTTTATCTTCATATGCTCAGTTCTGTTGGTGTAACCCGAGGGGTCGGTAAGACTTTCCGAATTCTCCCTGACATCGTTTGTCTCACCAAGTGAGTCCTCCCCTTGCTTTATCGGCAAGACTAATAATGCTACGGGCAGTGTTTTAAAATCTCTCTCCGATGACCAAAGTCTCTTCGATAGACTTTACGTTACTCCAATCTGCAAAAGATAATTTAGCTCGATGTGACCTTACATCATCTCGCTGATACTTTTTGTCTTGCCGATAAGATATAGAAACCCGCATTCTCTCTGGGTATAACTTGATCGGTGTGACCCTTGCTATGTCTTATTGATACATTTAGGATATGTATATTATCATCGATGAGACCTACATCAACTTATGCCGATATTTTCATATGTAAAGATTTTAATGTCAGATGAAATTTATGGGGCGTTATGGCACAATTTTAAATCGGATTTTGGTAAAATATGCTATGTGAGGATATTTTTGTCTGCATTATGAATCTTTTTTCGGAGACTAATAATCATGAAGAAATAATGAATTTGTCAAAATTTGACAGTTCCAACAGCATGAAGGTTTGATGTTTCATGACAGTACTAGCATTTCAATTATAATGATATATTTAGAGCTCATGGCTCTCCTTTGTATAAACATATCACAATTTTGAATAATATAATCAAGGGTTATGGCGTTCATCTCACTGTTATCATGGTGTGTATGATTTCCATTTTTGCTTTAATTCAAAGAGTAAATTAAAATGCTTGGATGGAGTCATAGATGGATATGTTTGTAAAGGGATTTGATAAGAAGTATTGAGTTAGGATAGAAATTGACACTATTCTAATGCAATATTGTCAGAGATCTTATATGTTATGTGTTTGAACCTGTTATGGAAATCTAAATATTTGTGAATTAATTCGACTCCCCAATAGTATATGGCATTGGCCTAAATTGTATGTTTTTGTAAGGTTCTATGTCTGTTTATCTTAGCTTAGATCTTGCTGCCAAATTGCCAATTAAATGACTATCTTAAGTGGTGAAATGTCATTGTAATCATTTCATGCTCGAAGTAGTTGATACTATTGATGCTTTTCTATTGTTTAAATTGATATATCAAGCATATATATATATATATATATATATTCAGTTTACCAATACACATTTGCTGTATTTGTGTGATGTGATTATTTGGTTCTTTCAAGTAAAGATTAAACCCTCCTAGTCAATCATAGTAACTAAAGAGTATTAATTGTATCAATAAGAAGAATCACATAACTAGGATTGTCATTCTATCTCAAGTAGAGTTTGTTAGTCATTTACTTGCACATTTATACAAGTTATAAACTACATCTGTGTGCCAAACACTTTGAATTATTTCCATCATAGATTACACTTTTATAGATCTTCATTAGACTCCATACACCCAACAAGGCAGTGGTCTCATGCTTTCATCTTTTGGTTTATCCATTTTATTTTTTACATCTATTAATTGAACATATTCTAATATAATTCAAATATAATTAAAATTAAAAACATCATAAATTAATTATGTAACCACATAAGTCAAATATAATTCTTTCAAGAAATTAATATCAAATAGATAATACAAATTAATGTCATTGATCTTCTTCTTCATCCAACTCTTTGTCTGTATCATCTGATCCAGATTCAACATTGTAAGAATTGGTCATATCATCATCATCATCATTGATATCAGTTTTGATAATGTCATCATCCACATGGATATCATCTTCATGAACATTAACTCCTACATCATCATGATCTAGTTCCTCCTCTTCGACATCTTTGTCAAGCACATCATCAACTAACTGTTGATCCTGATCATCATCTACATCATCTTCTATTTCTTCAGTATCTTCTTCTTCCACCACATTATACTTTACCGGCCTTCCTCTTGGATCATGTCTAACAACATATGACCAACCCGCTTTACCTGGAACCTCTGAGTAAAATACTTGCTCACATTGGCTTGGAAGAACATAGGGCTCATTTCTAGCTCGCTCAAAATACCTTGTATTAACCATGGTAAATCCATTATCATGTTCAATAATAGTTCTCTCGGGATCATTTTCATTCAATCGTAGCTTGTACCATAGGACAACGAACAAAACTAATTTGAAGGACTTAAAGTCACACTCAAGTATATCATCCAAAATCCCATAGTATTGATTTTCTGAGACTTCTGGATGTATGTCGCTTCTAGATGAAACATTAGTCACCTGGAAGACTGCAGTTATCCTAGAATCACAAGTTTTCTTCATGTCATCCAACTTTTTGATTCGAAATTTATGACCATTGCACCACATAGCCTTGTGGTGTTTCACCTGCAATATGTCAAACATGCAAAACTTATTGCAATATCGCCAGTTGATAAACATATTTATTCTTGGCCGAATGTATGCAAAGAAAAAAATCTCAACATATATATACATCAATATAATTGAAAATAATTAAATAATATGGGTGATTAATATATTCAATTTCCCTTGGTGTAACATTGGAATCTCCATTACGATGAGCTTCTTTAACCAATGAAGCCACACCTTCCCATGTTAATGCACGACCAGATTGTTGACATCGTTCAATCCATACCGTCATCCAATCAAGATTGTTTGCGACGTACAAATGTAGTGCATCCCACTCTCAACCAACTGTATAAAAAAAAAATGAAATTCACAAATGACATATAATTAGTTAATTACCACGGTATACGACCTTAATTTATAAGTACAGTATACATAAAAACCAAATGTAAAATGTATTCTAATTGATCTCTGGTGCAAGAGCACACCTAGGCTAACCTCCATAGTTAGGATATTTTGGGCTTGTATTTGACATTAGCCAAGTCAGAGTAATTGTATGTTTGTTTTGGACCTTAGAAGGTCATTGTTGTGGCTAGGTGAGTTAGTCATTAGGACTAAGGTCACCAAAGTTAGTCATTGTTAATAGTTTTTACATTGCTCAGCCTTAGTAGCTTAAGTTGGGATTTGAGTCTTAAATGTGTTCTAAACACATGAATGATGTTAGAAAGATGCCATGAGGCCTTTGATGGTGTTGGTTACTCGAAATATAGGAGATAAAGGTCCTAAGAGTTAGGAAGGTGGCATAATGGCAGAGTTGCCAAATGTTGTTACAAAATTGTCATGACAACATTATAATTGTCATGACAACAGTTGCCATTATGGCAAATGTTGCATGCAACTCGGTTACATAGGATCCCCTAAAGGATAGGAGTGGGGGATCGACCAACATACCCTACAAACATGGGGAATGGAATCTAATATGAAGCAAGCTCAAATTCAAGAAAGAGGGAGATTGTAATCAAGTTTTTGGAATAGAAGATAGCTTTGCAATTTCTGTTTTTATGTGAACTCC
>VCHN02005099.1:0-10364 GCA_007115665.2 Sequoiadendron giganteum
ATGGATTTCATGGGGAATCCCTCTTTTATCTTGCATATCAACTAACCAATGTGTTTTTTTGTCATATTTGTGCAGGATTAGGATTGGGGTTCACATATAGGTAATTTTCTAATTTCCCAAAAATTAAACATCAAAGGCTGACAATTGCAATTTGAATTTGAATCATAAAAATTCCACCAAAAACGTATTAAATAAATGGGACCCTAAACTTAGGGAGGACCCATTCACCCTTGGACGAATGGGTCTTAGGACCTAAACCTAAGACACACATTTTCCAAGATGTGTAATTTGATGTTTAAAATTGGTTAATGTAGGTTCCCCTTTCAGAAAACAAAATCAATTAGACTTTTAAATACATAATTGGGTCAATTAGAGGTTAAATTAAGTACAATTAATTAAGGGGATGCAAACATAGTATGAAAATGTAAAGGTGTACACTTTTTGACACTACAAGTCTCAATCTTAAGAGTGGGAAAATGAAGAAAAGTCGTTGAACCATTAGAACATGTAAGACCTATGATATATGCAAGCTCCTCTAAAGTATCATCATCAAAGGGTTTGCAATCTACATCTACAAGAGGAATGAGACAATTTGTAGTAGGATCCTTTAGGAATGGAGATATATGAGGGTCTCCATGGATCTCCCTAATTCAAGTCTAAGGTGTGTAGGGATAATCAATATCCGATACAACACACATGGTGTCAAGATCAACACTAGAACAAATCACTCCTACAACATGATCACTGATAATACCTCATGTTGAATAAAACCCTGGTGTATCTAGTTTAGGTATGAGTCCATATAGATAAGGAAAAAAATTAAGCCACCTGAAATGTTTTAGGATGTCATTTTTCTAAGACTCATAGTTATCCTTTTCTAAGATGACCATAGAAGGATGAATAGAAAAACCCTTGATACATCATCAAATGAAAAAATCAAAGAATGATAACCTCAATACATGCAAATCATATCAAATTATGTTTCTTATGAAAATATATCCTTTCCAAGTGCTAAGACATCCAAGTAATTGATAGAAATGTAAAATCACAAAAAATAAATAAAATTTACCTAGGGTAGATTTTGGAAAAAGTGCATGAATGGATCTAAGAGCTTTGAAATAACTTTCCAACATCGCAAGATTCACAAAAAATTAGAGATATAGTTGAAAATTTATGATCTCAAAAGAATATAATGATGATATTACTTTGACCAAGAATAAAGTAAACCAAAAGAACAATTTGATGATGAGACCCACACCACTGGAAATTACACGAAACCAACTTTTTGATGATATCTTGTTTATCCAATATCGATATTGTATGCACAAGTTATGACAAAAAGAAAAAAAATAACTCCTTTAGGGAAAATTAGGGCTTAGAGGGGGCAAGAGGGGTCGTACTACTAACATCAACACCATATTCCAAGGAATATTCCCTATCATTGCAAAAATTATCAATTTGATTGTTCACTAGAATATTCTTGATAATTTCTGGTATATTCCCGAGTTGAAATATTTTGTCGTCGTTGGTAGGAATATTCTGATCATCACAAAAAAATTGTCAACTGGATAAATTTGAACTGCACCACCAGAGTGTTTATTTTTTCGGCTAGTGGGAAAATGTAGATATTAAATATATCTCATGCTCCCTTTGGGTTGCTTCACTATTTTTCTTCGCTTCCGATTGCTCCCGATGTGTTTGAAATCCTCTCACCACCCTTTCAACGGACTCGGCTCATTGCTTCCACGTGTCATCCAATCACTCATCAAAGGGGAGCTTCCCTTCCCTTCTCCTTCGGTCCCTAACTGCATGCCATGTCACCTCCCCTTGAGTACACTTTTAAGCGGGCCCCATAGTGGTGTCAATATGCTGAAGGCTCCTCCACACATCCTCAAAACAAGAATTTCATTCACAAGAAAGAAGGAACAAAGTTCGAACCTCGACCACATGCCACACATCCTAACTAACTCTATAGGACTGTGATGCATGCTTTCTCGAGCTTTAGCTATTTTCGAACGCTGGGACCATCACCATCATTCACGGGGAATGCATCTGGCTCACAGGTGGTTGTGTTTATGCTTCAAAATATTTCTATTGCAATGACTGTGATGAGTCATTGCTGTGAATATCATTACCCATGATTGAGAATATTTTATGTTATGGGATTTCAAGCAGTGGAAGAATTTGGCTATATATACTACTTCTTTCAACCTAGACCTAGTTCAGAATACCTACAAAAAATTTAGAAAGACACTAGAACTTTTGTTTTGTTAGATAATTGTAAAGACTCACAAACTATGCCCTTGTAATTCGGCCTCTTTGTTTCTTAACTATTTGAAAAGAATTATACTGTGTTGTTACTGAATAACTTGTTTGGAACTTCAATGATTTGAATAGAATGTTGATTGAGGACCATGTCTCCAACTCTTTCTTTTCAGTAAATCTCTATGCAAATTATTTTATTTTATGGAATGAATTATTTAGGTCTCTCTCTTTGATGTTTGTTATTTTAGGACATAGCAGATGGATAAACGGGCCCTTAAATCTCATCCAAAAGATAGATTTATCATGCCTTACATCTAAACCTTGGTGCATTTCCGTAGTTAGATCTTTATTTTTATATTTGCTTCCTTTTCCCATTCAAAACCCCAGTTATAGAAGAAGCCGACGTCTTTAAAATCTGAAGGTTACTCAGTTTAGCACAATAGGTCCCCCCTTTAACTGAGTTTCCCATAAAGGTTGCTACCTTGTCAAATTTTGGAATCAATAGTTTCATCTTTTTGAATCGCCTAGTGGGACATTCTAAATGTGCTTAAGCCTTGAGTAGGTATATGAGCCATCGACCTGTCATAAGATCCCAAACAAAAAACAACCCTGGTTTGTTGTTATCACCACTAGGAATAGTACCAACTAGAACCCAACACGTGAATGTTCTGACTCCTCCACCAACCATGTTACCAATTGCTAACCAAAATTATGTGGCATGGGTCACCGAAAGTCCTCTTAGAACACCAGTAGTGCCTATCGTTTGGGCCCCCATTCTGGTCTTTACCCTCAAATCTATTCCTAAGTTTATCGAAGATGGCTCAAGAATGCCATCTGAACATCTAAGAGATGTGTCAGATGTGTGCTTGGTACATGGAGTTATAGATCATATCATAGCATTGAGGTTTCTTGCAACTTCTTTCAAAGGAAAAGCATAAGATTGGTACCGCACTCTATCGGCTAACACTATCGATACCTTGGATCAGCTCAGGGATCCTTTTTATGAAAGATTCTCGAACAACAGAGATAGGTCTTCCCAGTATCTCCAGCTAGAGATCATCAAGTGGGCTCCATATGAGGCCCTGACTGACTTCAACACCTGGTTTCACATAAATTGGAAAAGAATTCAGGCTACAATCTGCCTGCCACCTGACTTGGTGTTCATGTTGTACCTGAAGTCCATCAACACCGACATCTCAATGATGACCTAGTCACTTGGTGGAACCACTCTACCAAATGCATATAGCATCACAATTAAAGTGGAAAACAATATAGTTGATGTCAGAAAGTTGCCACCTCAGCCCATCATGCCTATATTCCCTGAGTTATCAGTTCCCGCCTAGGTGACGCCACCTACCACTACAACTGCTTCTCCTCAATCCATGTATACATACGCGAGCATACTGTAGAAAGTTGCTTCCATGTCTAGTGCTTCAAAGGATGAGATGAGTGACATAAAGGAAATTTTGTGGGTTATGACCAATGAGATAAATGTTATCAAGCGCAACCAATCCGCTCCTACAAAGCTGACCTATCAGAATTATCAAGGCGGAAGGTCCTTTTACCAACATAACTAGTTCCAAGGAGGTGCTCACACAAATCCTCAGGCACAAGAAACAAATAAAATAGTGTCAATACCCACTTCATTGCAGAATTCCAACCTAAGCTTGAGTAGAGAGCTAACCATGGGGCAAAACAATTTAGTCGATGATGCCAACCCTTGGTGTTTCCCTTGCGGTGATTCACATATGCCCCAAAACTACCCGCATGGAAATTTACAACAAAAGGTGGCGAAGTAGCGCAACCAAGGTATGATGCCAAATTTAGGAGGTTATGCATACGCCTCTCCCCAAATGGAGAATGCAGTTCTTATTGCACAAATGCAAGGAATGTCCCTAGAGCAAGAAAATGACATAGCCCTCGATCAAACCCTCTTCTCATGGATGGAAGGAGAAGAAGCGATGTTCACATTCGAAGCATCCACTTCAAAAAACCCCGTAAGTACAATCTAATTACAACACTCACTCAAGAGAAGATTCATAGGTAAATCAATCATCTTGCAATTAGTCAGACTACAACCTGAAATTACTTCCAACCACAACCCCAGTATCTTCATTGTGGTGTCACAATGTTCGCCGTGAAGGGAAATTGTTATAACAAGAGCTAAGGAGTAGAAGCCTTTGAATTCACCACCATTCAATGTGGTGGAACAATTAAAAAAATCATCTACTAATGTGTCCATGTGGGATATCTTAGCTATTCCAGAGCAGACGAAATTGTTATAGAGGGCTCTTTGGGAGGATCCAATCACTGAACCAAAGGAGCAATCACTTAAAGGGAAGACTGTTGATCAATCACCTCCGAAAAAAGTTCTCGTGAATACTACAGAGGAGATCTCTATTGACGATCAAAAGGAGGAATCCTTGGTTGAAGTCAACAGGGATAAACCAAAACCGAAGCCATTTTTCCTAACCTTGATTGTGGGTAAGAAATTGCTGCATAACCCCATGATTAACTCTGGTGCTAGCACCACAGTCATGCCCAATCAAATATCTGAAGCCCTAGGACTTAGCTATGAACCTTTGAATAAAGGGGTTATGTAATTATATCGTAATATGGTTAATACTATGGGAATCATTAAGGACCTTACATTAACTCTGTTTGCCTACCCTAGTATCATGGTTGATAGGGGGGTTGGATGAACCAATCGCTGATTCATGCTTCAGGTCTTGCTTGGAAGACCTCTAGGGTGTCTTACTCCACCCCTTGCAACCTATAGGACCTTTTCATTCTTAGGATCCCTTGGTTCTCCTTGCCAACCCAACTATCAACATAGTTCCTCCTACCAAGTCAAATCTTGGTGCATTCTTGAAACACTAGCCTTAGCCCTTAATCCACCCTAAAGGCTACTAATCCTCCAAATTATTGAATTTAGTTTTAAAGGGGTGTGGAGGTGTTTCTAAAGTCTTCAATCCATCCTATTTAGGGTATTAGGGATCCACCTAACTCTATTTGCAGGTCGCTTTCACCAAACCCCACTATTAGGCCTAGAAGCTAGGTTTTCCTTCTCTGAGGAATCAGGGTTTTTCTCAAACTTCTTCAAGTAACCCCCAATCTTTTCTTGGGATTCCTGGTTCATATTCCCACCTCTCAAAGATTTTTGGGGTCTTGGGTCTCAACTGTCCGTACCAAGCCCTAACCTAGAAAAGAGCAAAACTAGGCCTTTTAAGCCCTTTCCTGGCTTCCCTGCAATCTGTTAAGTCCTTCCCTCACAAAATGGATTGGTAGAGTTTCCTTCTCCTTACCATGTCTTGGAAAGACTCGTACCTGCCTTCTCCAAAAGGTAATTTGTCAGGAAATTGACACCCCTGCAAATCAAGTGCTCTGCACTATGGTCTTCCCTAGCCAGACACTTCCCTGGCTCGCCTAGGACAAGACTTCCACAGTAGCTTCTGTGATTTCAAAGGCCCTAAAATCTACTATATGTACATCCATGGAGTCTAGTCACTATTCCTAAGGGGTCATACAAGTTGTACGATGGGAAAGTGAACTAACACTCCATCCTTTACAAATTGCCTGGTTCAGACCAGCAACAGTATGGAAACCAAAACTAATTACAAACAATGCTTGAAACTGAATAAAGAAACTATCTAATGCCACACAATGCTCAAAGAACAACTGATCTACATCCTACACAATTTATAGTGCCATGATCAATCCATTAAAACATCACTTCAATGCAAAAGCTAGAAAATTCACACTCAATCACAATTGCTTCCCTTGAATTCAAAAACTTCAAACAATATCAAATGCTTCCAACCTCACTCTAATGCCGAGGCATCCCATAAATAGGTCACCAAATCAATTATCCTCTCCCTTGGGCTCTCCTTGGCCGCTTGTAGCTCCAATTGAGCAACATTTTCAAACATTTTCAAAAATCCTAAAAGTCCAAAACCTCATTTTGAGTTAAAACCTCATGACACCTATTCTATGGTCAACATGACCTTCATTTGACCAATTCACAACAAAATGCCACTAAGGCTCAAACAAAAATGAACTAGAATAGATTGCATAGTTTTCCTAGACAAAATTGTCCTAGACAACCTCCTAAACAACCTATGGCAACCTATGGGTGCTCTTGCACCAACTGTCAAGTAGGATACCATGATCATTGATGTTCCTCCCATATTCGGTCTATGCTTGTCCAGGGAATTTACTTCTAAACTAGGTGGATACCTATCCTTAGATTGGTCACACCTAATTGTAAGGACCAAGCATGGAGCCAAAATGGAACTGGTGTCTGAACCTTTGCATTTAGAACATGCTGAAGAGGAGGCTAAAATAGTCTTTGATCCCTCTCACATCTCCATCACCAAGGAGGAGATGTATTGCACTGAGCTTCTAGAAGATGAGAAAATCACCAGAGATTGGACCAATCAAGAGGAGGTTCTCCTGAAATTTCATTGATAAAGACCCCTTCGGCAATTATCATGCCACTGGACTAGGGACTTATGTCATTTATGATGAAGACCAAGCCATCCTGAAGGTAAAAAAAGAGCCTGAAGGCATTTTCATCACATAGCTATGGTTGCTATAATTTGATGGTGCTAGATGCAAGGTTGGCGCAAGGGTTGGGATATGCTTGACTTCCCCAAACAACAAGAAGACAATCAAATCTTTCTAATTCTAGTTTTATTATTCCAACAACGAAGCTAAATATGAAGGCCTCGTGCTAGGTTTAAGCCTAGCAGAATGAATGGGCATCGAGAAAATAATGGTGTCCAAAGATTTCAAGCTAATCATTGAACAAATTTGGGGTATCAGTGCAACAAAGGATGTCCGTATGAGATCGTATAGACACAAAGTCTAGGACCTTATTGAGAGCTTTTAAGTTTTCAATATCCAAACTGTTCCTCAAGAACAAAATGCTAATACGAACCGCATGGCCGTATCAGATCCCAATTCAAACTGGCCTCCAACCTAATGCATAACAAAAATCTATACAAATGATAGTCTGACCAGTGATTCCAGATAATGGTCAAAGCTGTCAAATATTTGACAGCGATGACCACATCTCTTCGTTCGGCTCACAGTTGGGAGAGTTTTCCGACCAACTCCAACCAAAGATCGTTGAAGCCTATGATGGACAAAATATTCAGCTAAGGTCCAATGAGTTTTTGAAGGGGCTGGTCACTCTCTAAAACCTTTTTTTTGACCATGCAAGAAATGATGCAGATTATTTGAACATAAGCGATTATGCAAATTTTTAGATCGGGGATGACAGAAAGCTCAAAGTCGGGAAGGACGTCCCACAAAAAGAAAAAGAGAGGCTCATAGACCTTTGGGGGAAAAGTGAAGGGGTGTTGGCCTACTCATATGATGAATTTAGGGGATATGATCCCGACATCATCCAACATATGGTAGATCTGACGGGCGGGTCCAAACCAATTCGCCAAAATGGAGGCAGTGAATCCCAAGATTGAAGTGCTGATGGCACAAAAGTTAACAAAGCTAATTCAATCACGGATTTTCTTATCAATCAAGCATAGCACATGGGTATCCAACCTAGTCTTGATCCAAAATAAGAATGAAGATATTTGTCTCTGTGTTAACTTTCGTGACCTAAACATGGCATCACTAGAGGATCATTACCCACTTCCCTCCATGGAATCAATCTCGCAAAATGTAGTAGGTTCAGAGATGTTTGATCTGTTAGATGGCTTTTCATACTACAATTAGATCCAGGTTGAAGAAGGAATTTCAATTAATCCTGAGCGGGTGAATGCGATAAAAAAACCTCCCCTTTTGGTCAACAAAAGAGCCATCCAGTCTTTCTTAGGAAAGGTCAACCTTGTAAGTAAATTTATTTATGTTTTTGCAGGGATAATTAGGCCAATCACCTTGATAAAAGAGAAAGATTAGACATTCAAATGGGCCAAAGAAGCCAGAGAAGCCTTTGAGGAAGTTAAGGATGCTATTTCCTTAGCTCTTGTATTGGTTAACCCAGACTTATCAAGGGACTTCAAAATGTATGTATTCAGTAGTAAGTTAAGCATTGCTACTATCTTAACTCAGGAAGTGCAAGAGAAAAGAGAAAAGGCCCTATCAACCATAAATAATTGCCAAACTATGGTAAAAGGCTGGTTTGACAAAAAGGCTTTGGACCGAGCTCTAAAATGCAGGAACCTAGTGTTAAAATTTAATGATAAAACTACAAGACCTAGTAAAAATGGGAAATTTGACAACTTGTGGGAAGGTCCATTTAGGATAATTCAGTGCAAGTGACATGATGCATTTAAATTAGAAAACATGGAAATAGAAGCATTAGGGATTCCTGTTAATGGAATCCACCTTAAATTCTTCTACTAAGCTTAATTAAACATTTCTACTATGTAAATATGTAATTATTGTAGTTAGTTTCTTTTGTGTTCTTTTGTTTGTCCGATCGGTCTTCTTAATCCATGATGTAGAAAATTAACATTATGATGCAATGAATAACACATATGCATGAAAGGACAAGAAATATTCAATGAAGTAGAAAATGGGCCATAACGGATAATAGTAGGAAAGAAAAAGATGAAATAACATAAAAGGTTGTGTTCATTTCAAAAATATGATATACTTCAATTTTACAAAGTTCAAAGTGGCTCTGGGGCCATATTTCAAAATATATCTATATAGCTATATACGAAGGAAGCCTTTTATGGGCTTATATACAAAAATAAATAGAGAAGGAGGTGGTATTTCAATTGGAGGAAGCAATAGGAACATCTTCATCCACGGGTGTAGGAGCAGGAACATCAACAACAATGACATATTCATTCACATGAGTGGGGTTGGTAGTGGTAACCATGAGAGGCGGTGGGAATACCAGATTCTTGAAATCAATATACCATTCTACATCATAGAATAGTACAATGTTGTAAACATGTAGTAGGAAATGGCATGCCCGAGTAACCTTCTGACGATGCTCAGCCTACACCTGGAGGAAAAAACCATTGATAAATGACACCCATGGCACCACCACATCCTCCTCGACATACTTCTGAAGGTGACTTGTAGTGGGCAAGCCCAGGCCGTAGACTGTGTTGTCCACAATTTCTCCAAGACCCACGAGGTATCACTTCAGGAAGATCTCTAGCGTCAGGTGGATAATCATTGGCTTTGGAACCTAGATATCAAGCAAAGAGGCCATGAAGTGTGAGCATATGTCAGTATTCACTCAATATTTATCCTCATATTCCACACAATCCTGACCCAAAACCCATTTTATTGCTATAATCACCAAAGAATGCTTGTTCTTCGTCATTCTCTTTAGCCTCCTATTTGATACTAAACCCAAGAAGGCAGTTTGTGCCTTAGTGCTGGTAAGCCTAAGAGGAGTATTCATATTGTCTATTAATACTTTTCTATGCTACTGCTATTTCTACCCAAATTGTTGTTACTAAATGCTAGTGCTACCAATTGCTAAGTGCGATTCCATGATTGTCTAGGGGCCTATTTATAAGAAAATTTTAAGATACCTACATGCTAAGCATGAGGTCAATTAAGTGCTAACTCAAAAATCATGTCCAAGAGCCAACTAGAAAAGACACAAGCCCATTTGCATATATTGTGTACAGCTTGCCACATGCAAATTTAAGGAGAGTTGATTAATTAGCTCAAGTTGGCGACTGCTCTAAGCGAGCATCTATATGGTCGAGTACTAAGGTGTCACACTATGAGCGTTTCAGGCATCCCAAGACCAAGCTCAAGTCTTTTCAATCACTCATCTTATCTAGGCTTAATCATTCTTTTCAAGCTATTAAACGCTAAGCTTGTGAGGAGCCTATCTACCCTTAAATCACAGGCTCAATTTCCAAGGAAAATCACATCATGGGTTATAAGTACTTAAAGAAATTAAGAATTCCTATCTTTTCAAAAGGAAAGTAATTTAATTTGCATGGGCAAGAAAGTTGGCAGTACATGCCGAATTTAATGCAAGAAAAGTAGTCATCATCTACCACTTGAAGGAAGAAAAATCTAAGTATTGCATGTAGTTGTTTAAACATAGGAGAAATCTTTTGAATACGCATTTAGAGCAGTGAATTTTTTAAGTG
>VCHN02003380.1:0-14259 GCA_007115665.2 Sequoiadendron giganteum
TGGTTGGAACATCCACATCAGGAAATTAAATGCTCATTGATTGATTATCTTGTAGAGGTACTTCATCTAACTGATCAGCTATGACTTGTCCCTTGATGGCTTTGTGATCTAAATATTGGATATCAAACTCAGTCAAGATCATGACCCATTTGGATAGCCTTCCTATTAAGGAAACTTTGTTGAGTAAGTATTTTAGTGGATCAATTTTTTCTATGAGTTTAACTATGTGAGTTAACATTTAATGGTGCATATTTTGAGTAGCAAATACTACTTCCAAACAAGATTTCTCAATGATGGTGTAATTTATCTCATAACCATTCAAATTTCTACTGATATAAAAAATATCTTGTTCCTTTCCTACAAGATCTTCCTGTACTAATAAAATCCCTAATGAAATCTTCGTTGTTGCTATATAAAGTAGTAATGGATTTCCTTCTGTAGGAGGCACTAGTATTGGTGGATACATCAAATATTTCTTTAGTTGATTGAAAGTAGTTCCACATTCTTCATCCCATTTGAAAGAGACATTCTTATGTAACAAGTGATTGAACAAATGACTCTTGTTTGCTAGTTGAGAAATGAACCTTTGGATTGATTAAAGCCTTCCCTATAGAGATTGTAGTTGACTGATGTTTCTAGGAGGCGATATCTCCATAATAGCCTTGACCTTGGTGGGATCTACTTTAATACCTTTCTCTGAAACTATGTACCCTAGTAGCTTCACCAATGTTACACCAGACACACATTTCTTGGGATTTAATTTGATGTTTAACTTTTCTAGATGAGTGAAAATTTTGTCTAGAGTCTCAAGATTTACTTGTCTGGTATATGATTTTTCCAATAGATCGTCTGCATAGTCCTCCATAAAATTATGCATCATGTCATGGAAGATGGTGGTCATTACTCTTTGATATGTAGCCCCTACATTTTTCAACCCAAAAGGCATCATGTTCCAACACAATTTTCCCCATGGATAGGTGAACATTGTCTTATCTTGATCCCCTGGTGCTATCTTGATTTGATTATAACTCGAGAAACCATCCTTCAATGATAAATGGCGTGTCCAACTATCAAGTCTACAATAATGTCAATGTTTGGTAAAGGAAAGTCATCTTTTGAACATGCCTTGTTGAGATCCCTGAAGTCCGTACATACCCTGATACTTCCATCTGGTTTAGAAATAGGTACAATATTTGAGACCCACTTAGCATAATCAATGGGATGAATGAAACTAGCATCTAACAATTTCTTGAGTTCTACCTTCACCAACAAGGCAATATGTGGATGCATTTTTCTTAGATTTTGCTTCAAAAGTTTCACTCTCATTAGTAAAGATAGGTGATGCATCACGAGTTCTAGATCTAAACCCGACATGTCAGAATAAGACCAAGCAAAGTTGATTTTTATTTCTTCAAAGAACTTGGTGAATGCTGACTTTTCCTGTGCAGTCATTGATGTTTCTAGATGTAATGTCTTTACTTTATCTTTTATGCCCAAATTGATAGACTGAGTTGGATCAACCAACAATGATGATCTCCCATGATAATGTTTGGGAAGAGTGTCAAAAACCCCATCTTTTAGTGCCTTAGAGAGGTTTTCACTATCAGATGTGCTCTTTATTTTTACTTTTTCTAGATCTAACATTGCTATTAAATGGTTTTCACCATTAGATCTTTTGTTCATATTTTCATTTTTGCAGTTGGAAGATTTGACACCCCCCTTACTTGAAGCTTCATTATCAATTTTATGGATAGAACTTGTGTCAGGTTTTTCAGAACAAAGAAATTTAATGGTTGCATCATCATTCACAAAGATAGGTAGGTTAGAAGGTTCAGTTTGTTCCCAATCAATAAGCTTGAGGTGTAGTAGGGGTAAAAGATCATCAGATTGAGGAAGGTAAATAGCAGTGAAAGTATGAATATCAATGTCATCAAAGTTTTCAGTAGGGGTGTTGAGGTTTATGATGTTACTCTCCTCCAAGTCTATCTCACTCGAAGTCTGTTCATCCTCATTTGAGTCATTGATATTTTGTGATCCAAACAAAAGGGGTCTAGTCCCTGAACTTTGTCTCTCCTCACGCGTAGGTGCATACCTTTGTATTAAATCCATTTTTTATTTATTTAAAAGATACCTCTGATAGTGAATCCCACTCATATTCATTAGATTCTGTCTCATAGCTATCACTATCTTGCAATTGTAGGATTCGTTCAACAAATTTTTGGGTGGCCTATTCTTTTGATTCCTCTTTATATCCTAATCCAGTTTTGTCTCTTGTGTGAAGTGTGAGAGGTTGAATAGGTTCTAAAATGCCTTCCTTTCTTGCACCAATAGGTCCTTGTCATTCATACCCCATCTTATCTAGGATTTTCTATCTTTTTCCATATTTATTTGTTTGTATATTGGGGGTTGTTGATGTAGATGCTTCCTCATCTTTGTAGAGCCAATTCAGGGCAGCCTTATCTTTTGATTCATCAATCAAAGTGTTAGCCTTTACAAATCTATCATCTAAAATGGTGATAGGTTGTGATAATTGTTGCATTTATTTTGATGGTTGTCCATAAGTCCTTGGTGGAGGCAACAATTGTCAAAGACATAAATATTGTTGAATGGAATACTCTTCCATGCCTTTGTCTGTTAACTAGATTTTTTCTTTGAATTGCTTTGATAAATATTTTCATTGTTTGTTGTAGTAGAATCAACAATACCTTTATCCATTGATTGGTCCTTCTTTTCAACCATTTTGACACAACATTTGATTACCTCTCATTTTTTGATGAATTTGGAGTGTTAGCTTCCTTGTTATGAAGAATAAAAGTATCTTGAGTTGCCTTAAGCATGTTACATTGTTGGGGATTATTTGAATCAGCTGAGATGGTTATTTCTTATCCATTGACTAGAAACTTTAAGCATTGATGGTAGGTGGATGGAACTTCTTGCATCTCATGAATCCATGGATGTCTCAAAAGTATGTTATATGTCAGATCTTTGTCTAACACTTGGCAGATTATGTCTTTCACAATTGGTCCTACTTGTATAGGTAAAATAATCAATCCTTTGGAAGATGTCTGTTCGTCGTCATATTCTTTTATTGTGATTTTCCTTATTGGATCAATAGTATTCTCAGAATATCCTAGTGCATGGATCGGATTTAGAGTAAAAATATTCAAACCAGCTCCACCATCTATAAGAACATGCTTGACTTGGTGTTTGTGGATGAGAACCTCAATGTGGAGAGCAACATTGTGTGGATGGTTTAGCAATACATCATCATGCTTAGAAAAGGATAGGAAATGAGGAATAGTTAAGTGTCCCACCATAGCGAGGAACTGGTCAAATTCTAGATTATTGGGTACTATTGTGGAAAAAAAAGCTTATTCTAGGATCTCCTTGTGTGCTAGTGATATTTTCAAGAGTTCTAAAATTGAGATTTGTGTTGGTATTTTCTTTAACTGATCGATTATGATGTACTAATTTGTAGGGCTGACAACTGCTTTGATTGTAGAAGGAGCATCAAATGATTTATTGGAAGCTCATTTCAGTATTACCTTTGCTTGTCCCCTTTTTGTCACATTGACTAGTTGATATTCTCAATTCTCTTTGATTTTTATGATGTTAATCTGATTTTTATTTATAGTAATATTTTTGGTTTGATGATCAGCTGTAATGATGTTATTACTATCATTAATTTCTGGATTATGAGTTTGATATTCAACTACAATCACATTATCAATACAATTACCAACAACAACAAATTCATTTATCCAATTTTAGTAGCAACATGTCATGTTCATAATTGATTTGAGTGTTATTTGTTTGATCTTCAACTACTTCGATATGGAGAATAGTGGAATCATAAATGTAGTTTACATTTTTTCCTTTACCATTTGAAGAGGATGATTCACCTTTGTCATAATTGGGTAAAGGATTCTTGAAATAACTGATGGCACCTTCAAAAATTTCAGATTTTGAAGGCCCATATTGAAAAAATTCGCCTTTGCACCCTCAGAAGTGCACCTACAAAATCTGTTTGGGTGAGTTACTTTGTTGGTTAATATCTTGCACCTCAAGATGATTTTTTTGAGATTTTTGTTGCAATGAATTATTGGGTCAAATGGTAACATGCTTGCTCAATTTCAGGCTCCCAGGTTGAGTTTTGATGGGTCATTTAATTATCTTCTAACTGCAACCAAGTCAAAATGGGTGTTCCAGAAAGTTTCAAATTTTTCATTTCTAAGGCAAACCATTTCTCAAATTGGTCCAAACCATCTCTATCTCCATTTTCATAAAAAATGGAGGCCATCTGATGCATTATTTTAATGCATTACAGTTGCGGCAAAGGCATCTGACATGCTAGTTTACAAAGGAGGTCCTAAATATCTCTCGACAATGAAAGTTTTGAGCAAATGGGTTTTCCATAAATAATTGATTAGGATTTATCACAAAAATTCATGGCTCCAAGTGGTCTCGTTTGTGAGCAGCAAATTTTCATCATTTTGCTAGCAAGAAAATTAGTTTTTCCTCTTTGCAACTTTTAAAATTTTCAAGATTTAAGGAATTTTCAATGTTTTAAATGCTGGGGGAGGACTTGAAATACATTTTTAAATTTTTTATGATGAAATTGAAGTTGGAATTTTTCACCAAAAGTCTTTGCTCGCCAACCCGTGAGTGCAAAGAGATGGGTTTTTAGAAGGGCGCGGGCTAGCGGGGAAGCCATTTTTTGGCTTTTTTGAGGCCTCCCAAGGCTTGTTTATGGATTGAATAAGTGTTCTATCCATATTTGAACACTTAGGGGAGGTTTGGAATACATTTTTAAATGTTTTATGGTGAAATTGAAGTTGCAATTTTTCACCAAAAGTCTTTGCCCACCAGCCCCTGAGTGCAAAGAGATAGGTTTTGAGAAGGGTGCGGGCTAACGGGAAAGCCATTTTTTGGATATTTTGAGGCATCCCAAGGCTTTTTTATGGATTGAATAAGTGTTCTATCCATATTTGAACACTTAGAGGAGGTTTTGGAGCATTCAAATTGCAAAAATAAGCTGATATGATGCTCTAAATTGCTCAAAAATTGCTTTACACACCCAACTACACCAAAAAATGACTTGCATGATTGCAAATCCATTTGCAACTATTTATCACATATTGGGAATAATTTAAATGGTTTTTGAAACATTTTTAAAATGCCACTCACCATAAAAACGACCTAGCATTCGATTTCTTGATCTGCAACAACTTTCATCATGCAAAGAACACTCAAATGTAAATTTCATCTTTTTACATGGAGTATGGTATTTTGGGTAAAGCTTGTGGAATAAAAGATTTTAATTTTCTATAACTTGCAATAATTTTCTCCCCTTGCTGGAAATAATAACATTCATGCAACTGGAGCTTGAAGAAAAATACACATGGATGGTGGCTTCAAGAAAAGAATTTGACAAAATTTCAAATGAAACAAAGGTTCTCATGGTAAAGGATTTTCTTAAGAATATGTTTTAAAGTGTGAGATTTAATTATAGAGGAAGAAATGGTGGCTCTATGGACCAAAATGCTCTGCTAAATTGCAAGTTAAATGGAAATTTTAATTGCTCGTAAATGGGTTTTTATGTAAAAGTGAAATTTTTCACTTGCTAGGTGAAATTGCAGTAGTAAATAAAAATTTTTACAGGAAAAGTAAAAGGATGCACAGGATTTACAAGTAAACACAAAGAAGATGGAAAATGGAGAATAAAGAGGCATTTTCTAAATGCCATTTTGTTATAGAATCAAGGGAAAGAAAGGTGCCATGTGTCAACTGTAGATTCTTTTTAGGGCTTTCTCTTCTTCTTCTTATTCTTTTTATTTCTCATTTTGTAGGTGTTCTGAACTTATGTATGGTTTGGGTAGCTAGAGAAATGTTGAGTCTGAGTTGTAAATGGAGTATGTAAACTTGTAATAGTTCAGTTTTATGAGTAGATGTTAGCCAATTTGTGCAACAATAAATTACTGTTCATGAAGTTCTCTCCAGATTTGTATGCTTTTTACTATATGAATTCAATATATCAAGGATGTTTTGAATTTTTCATCACAATTTTCGTGTGATTGTGTTGTTTGGAAATGGTTCTCTTTCAAGTAAAAATTTTAATTACTGTGATCAAATAATTGTAATTTTGAGTGCATGGATGGGATTGCTAAGTAGAACTTTGTGACAATATGAGTGGGTTTGTTAATGTAAGGCATTAACATATTTTAAAATCTATTGATTGAACTTAGTTTGCTGATAAGATCTCTCTTGTAGTTTCATATTTGACTCCATGGCTCGTGATTAGGTATTGATCTATCAAAAATCCTAATGAATTTTTAGAAACAATACCAATCATTTAAAATCTCAATGAATCTTTGCTTTGTTGTTTAAGTTATATATGTTCTATATATCTTCATGATATTTGAAGGAGTGTAGAGGCTGAATTTGAGAGAGTTTTGTCTATTAATCCTCTATGTGTTTGAGATGAAGATATCTAAATTATTTGTTCTCAATAATGTTCAATGCAAATGGGATTAAGCTTGAACCTTGTAAAATATAGAATACCCATTTCTCATATATTTGAGAACTATCTACTTTCATAGGTCTATAATTTGTTGTTTGGCACAAGTTTATCATACATTCAGGCATACAATTAGGAGCACCCTCCTGAGTCTTGTGGAGCTCAAAGTGAAGAAGGATTTCATAGTCTTGTTCATTGCTTTTTCTTGTCTTTAATTTGTTGATAGTGTTGATTCCTTGTCTTAACTCTGTAATCCCCTATTTTAGGCATTGTGTTTCTCCTTAGGATTGAAGGTTGCAAGAAAAATAACCAACAAATTGGTGACTCCATTGGGGATAATTTTAAAGCTCCAGTTGCATATTGTCTTATTATAGAGCCATATTATTTTTTGATTTGTAGTTTTGTGTGAGATGATCCAAGGACCTGTATACTTGAAAGAGATTTTTGCAATTTTTCTAATGTATTCTTGAAGTCTCGTGCTCTACTGGTAGAGAGAACTCAGAAATACATAGATCTTGGATGAAGCTTTATGTTGCTTGAAGATATTTTCCTCTTTCGAAGAGGTGGTGACTATATAATTTTCTACATCATCAGAAGAGTTGGTTGCAGTAGTTCTCAGGTATGTTTCTATTTTAATATTCTTATATGAATATTTTCAACAAAAAAATTTAGTTAATACCACCCCTTATTCAGTATTTTAAGATATTCTAAAAAGATATCTTTAGAAGAAATTAGTTGTAGAGGGAACACAAATTTTATTTGCAAAAATATTTTTTTGTCCTCGTTCTCCCTCTATAAGTTGTAATATCATGCTTAGAACACAACCATGTCCTCAAAGGAAAGTGTTCATTAGTGAGAGATATGACCCGATGGATTTTAGTCAAATCCAATGTTACCCAAATTCTATCCTAAGAAGAATTAATGAATGTTTTCCTAAGTTTAGAGGAGGTTTTCAAGAATCAACATCACAACATGTACAAGGTTTTCTTGATGTAATGGAATATTGTCAAATAGTAGAGGAAGATGCTATCATGATTTTTTTTGTAAGAACTTTAGAAGATAATATTGAATATTGGTTTTCTAGTCTACCAATTCATTGCATATGTTCATGGCAAGAGTTTGAGAAACTATTTATGGGTGAGTTTGGTGAAGTGAATGATGATTGCTTTTCTAAAGAAAGAAATCTGCATACCCAAGAAGAATATGAAGAGAAATCTGAAAATGAGGTTGAACTTATGTCACCTATTGATTCATTGTGTGATATAGAAAGATTGGAGGATGAATCCATCTATGATTTTCATGATAGATTTATGAAATTTTTGCTTGCTATACCAGAATCAGAAAGACCTGATGAATCATTTTGCATTGATTTATTTTTTGAAAGACTTGAGTCAAGGCTAAGTACCATGCTATCTCACTTGAAGCCCCCTAGCCTCAAATGCATATATCAATGACTTTCAATAATTGAGGAAATGATAGATAAATGTGGAAGTATCTCCTAACTCAATTATGTCATGGTAATTTTTCAAGACTTAGTTCAATGGATGCAGATGGTATAGTAGAAGACAAGAATGATGCATCATTAGGTGATGAGGAAGTTTTTTTTAAACAACCTACATAAGAAATATATCCAAATGAAGATTGCAGTCATAATGGTCATGAAGAGATAGATGAAACATCTGAAGTTTCTTCTATTAGCTCTAAAAGTATAGAAATAGACAGCCAATTTTTTGTATCAAAAGAAAGATGAAATGATGCAGATGATAATGAAAGTATTTTTTAATCTATGGAATTTGAATATATAGTTGAAGATCATGTTGATTCTGAAGTTTCATGTCTCCATGATGAGAACAATGGTGTTGTAGATGGAAATTTGTAAAAAGCTGAAAAACATTCTTGTCTGGGTGACCAATATGATTACAATTCTATTTGCAGCCCTACTGATTGTGATTCCTCTCAAGAGGAAGAGGCAAAATTGATTTCTCTAAGTGGAAAGTGTTTAAATAAAGAAAATGATGAGATTTTTTTTGAAAACTCACAAGAACATGATAATGAATATGAGTTGAACAAACTTTTTGAAGAAGAAATGTGTGATCAACAATATTATGACGCAACTAACAAGGTATCCAATGAGGTTTAGTTGGAGAGATCATTCAAAAGTAGCTATAATGAAGAGACACATAATGGTTTTCAATTTGACAGTGAAGAGTGCAGCCCTACTTATTGTTGTAGCAGTATGAACAAGGAAGGAGATATGTATTGTGCATGTTTTGCACACACACCCCATCTGGAACAGGGACCCTCTCTTTCATTTTTATTTTCCAAGTCATTTTGTTTCTTCCTCATTTTTCTTTCCCCTCATTTTTTTTTCCTAGTTGGTCAACACACCCTTCAAAGTCTCATTTTTGGTTGACCATATTTTTCCCCTAAAACAAAAAAAATTGCTAAGTCTTGGGTTTTTTGAGCTTCGCCTCCCTACTCGCTCGATTCACTTTTTCCTTCATTTTTGACTTTGGGGACAACTTTCCCATGGATTTGGGATGTTTTTGTGGTGCCTAAGTGAACTACCAAAGCTTCATCAAGTTTTAGGAAGTTGTAAAATTTTCATTTTGGAACTTCGTCCCTCCGTCGACATCCAGGAACTTCATTCGTCCTTGGCTATTTTGGAACCTAGCACCTTCGTGGCCATTTTCAGGACTCCATCTCCCATTTTCCATTTTGGACATCCATTCATCTTAGGAATTCTAGCTTCCAGAGCCTAGCCCCTCCATGGCAATTTCCAGAAGTCCATCCCTTTTTTTCCATTTCTGGAACTCCCTCCCTCTGCCACTGTCCAGGAACTTCATCTATCCCTGGCTATTTCAGAACCCGACACCTCCATGGCCTTTTCCAAAACTCTATCTCCCTTTTTCTGTTTTGGACATCTTTCCACCTTAGGCATTCCAACTTCTGGAGCCCGGCCCCTCTGTGGAAATTTCTGGAAGTCCATCCCTCTTTTTCCGTTTCTGAATCTTTGTCCCTCCACTGCCATCAGGGAACTTCATTTGTCCCTGGCTGTTCTGGAACTCGACACCTTTGTGGCCATTTTTGGGACTTCATCTCTCTTTTTCCATTTTGGACATCCATCTATCTTAGGCATTCCGGCTTCCGGAGCCCCACCCCTCCGTGGCCATTTTCGGAAGTCCATCCCTCTTTTGCCATTTCTAAAACTCCATCCCTCCACTGCCATCTAAGAACTTCATCCATCCCTGGTTGTTTTGGAACCCAACACCTCCATGGCCATTTCCGAGACTCCATCTCGCTTTTTTTTTTTCTTCCTTCTGTCCACCTTAGGCATTCTAACTTTCAGAGCCCGACCCCTCCGTGGCTATTTTTGAAAGTCCATCCCTCTTTTTCTATTTTCGGAACTTCGTCCCTCTGTTGCCATTTGGGAAATTCATCCATCCCTGGTTGTTCTGGAACCCAAAACCTCCATGGCCATTTCCAAGACTCCATCTTCCTTTTTCCATTTCTTCCTTCCGTCCGCCTTAAGCATTTTGGCATCCAGAGCCCGGCCCCTCCGTGGCCGTTTCCGGGACTATCCTCCTGGAATGTTATCCCTTCACCACCATCTGGGAACTTTGCTTTTGGATTGTTGTCTTTTCGTCCGTTGTCCACTGGTTGTTGTCCTTTTGGCCTCCCGGGTCTTGAACCCCGGAACTCCGCCCTTGGAATTCCATTTCACCTTGGCCGTTCCAAACAACAAACTCATGAAAGTTTTCCCGATTCGCAACTCCGGGTGCCCCAATGATGACCCAAATGCCTCCTATTCCAAAAATGGACTTTGACCCAATGCTCAAATTGCATCCTCTCCTACATGAACTTTTCAAATTCCAATAGGAGATACCATTTGGGTCGCCTTGCCTTGTTCACCCTTTCAAAACAACATTCCTAAAATAGTATTCCCGCCTCTCAGGCTCGGACCGTCTGAACTCCCTCCAGTAAATAGTTAATGGAAGTTTGCACTAAATATTATGATCTTTTGATGATGCATTGATGGATATAACAAGGATTTTGCAAGATTTGATTAAAATTTTCCTTGATTTGTGTATGAAATCACTTACGACACTTCATGCATGTTCATTTCAAAAAGCCTAACCACAGGTCCGTTAGGAGACCCATTGAGAAAGTTGAACAAGGAAAAGCACCTAGCTCTTGTCACCATTCATTTTATACCCACCTCTCCTCATGGCATCCATCAATAGAGCTCACATCAGAAGAGGGCTTGTGGCAAGGAATTCAATGACAAAATGCAAGAGGGCGCCTTTGAAGAAAGTACAAGGGAGTTGTCCCACTTTTCACCAGATGATGATGATCTCTGGGGTTTGTCTACCCAAATCAAGGGCAACCAATATATTGATGCTAGTTGTCAATAGGCCCATTTGATGCAATGAATAATTTTGCAAGTCCATCAGGAAGAAGGCAGCTTTTAGGCAGTTTCAGCTATAGTAAAAGGGAAATCAACTAGAAGACAAAACTGCTACAACACCTGGGCACTAAAAGACAAAATAAGGAAAAAACAACAGATGTATTTTAAATTGTTGAATATTGTGGGGTAGGTGAAGCCCTAATGTAATTGAATTTGGGCCACATAATGTAATTCAATCCTAGCCATTCATTTGGGCTTTGGAAAACCATAAATAGGGGTCTCCCCCTCATTTGTAAAGGGTTGGAGAGTTGTAAAAACATTCTACAGCAATAGAAAGCAGTGTTGCATGATCTATGGGTGTTACTTTTTGAGTTTTCTCATTATGTGTGCATGGTTCTACCTTCCAAGTTAGTTTTAGTTGTTAGTTTCTTGAATGGAAGTGATGATGGTGTTTGCTATTATAGTATTTGATGAGCTTTCAGCCCATACTTTTGGTACTTGTTGATGACAAGCTGCTATGCAAAGTTAGCCTGGGCTTCTTTATTTGATTGCTGCAACTTAGTTTACTTGCATGTTCATAATGTGTGTATGCAAACTAAAAATCTACAGTCTTTAGAAGATTGCACTGGTTTTGTGTAACTGTAGGATCCTCTTGGTCAAGCAAAACCCATTTTGGGGAGTTTGTCTATTGTAGCAACCTCCATGATCATTGTTCATTCATAGTTTCAGATCCAAGAACCTTCTCTTTTCCTTACCATTTTTCTTTTTTAAAATAAGTAACCTTAGGCAAGGTTCATTGCATATTATAAAGCTAAATCTAATGTTGAAATGGAGTTCTAGACTATTGTTTGAACCTGCAGCAAACACACAACTCTCCCATCTTAAGAATTGCATTTGCAAATCCAACTTCCCCTCTTTGTGACTCATCCATAAATCCGCCTTGTGATTCCAAACAATCATATAAATCAACTAAGATACTCCAAGCACTATCAAGACCTGACATTTGAGAGACCTTTGGATAGTGTTCTGTAATTTGATTGTGGAATATTTTCTTTCAAGAGAGGCGATGCACCTATGCATCGCCTATGTTGTGAAGTGCATAAAAACATCATCAACAATATGTATGGAAGAGATTCAGTGGATGAATCAGTTCAAATAGTTGATTATAAGGATCATGCATATGATGGTAATGTCAGTGATGAACAAGGATTTCCTCTTTTGTTTGATACTTTTCCTTCTTCTAATCTTGTTGCTACCTTTGAAGTTATCATCGAATGTTTGAGTGAGGAAAACATTGATATAGTTGTACATGAAAGTGAAAGTGTAGAGATAAATGTTGGTACAACTAATGAAAATTTCTATGATGAGTTTTCAATTGAAGAATATGATTGTGTCAATCATATGGATGCATATAAGGATCTTTTTTGGGATCAACAACTCATAGTTTTCCTCATGAGCAGCATACTTTAGATTGTCATGTTGATGCAGTAGGAGTTAATGTTGATTATGATATTCCTTATAGTAGTTTTTTTGTTTTGAATACTCACTGTAAGGAATTTGTTTTAGAAGTAAATTCTGAGTCACACAAACCAAAACTTGAAGCTATTTTTGTGATAGTATGATGAGTGCTGATAATCTTTTCTATGAACCTCAAGTTAAGAACATTATTTGGGATGCTGTTTTTTCTTCTAAATACCATTATTTGAATGAAGATGGACTTGTGGATGCTGATAACTCTTATTTTTAGAACCCTAAAGCATGTGGTAGTGTGATGATGGAATTGTTAAATGTGATAAGATTGTGCTTTTGGATGGTCTTAATCACTATTGTCACTTTTGTCATTTTCCATAGAATCAAAAAATGAAAAGAGTGGTAGTGATGTAGCCTATTTTATTTCGTTGCCATGTAATAGTAAAGCTAAATACAAAGACAACTTGACACTTGTGTTTACAAAAATGAAGTCACTCATGTTGATATGGTGTGATAAAGGAAAGTATGGATTAAAAGAGATAAACTCTTTTAACAGATTAGTGTTTGACAGAGGTAAGAATTGACTGCCCTTTTTCATTTGGTGGCTTGGGTCCATCAAGTGAAGTTAAATATTTTAATAAAGACTTCATTCTCCAATGTTTCTAGCATTTGGTCTGCTCCGATAGGTCTAGATTCTTTCTATGCAAAAAAGGGGCATACATCCCTAGTTGGAGCCATTGATGGCACCTTCACAATTTTTAGATTTTGAAGGCCCATATTGAAAAAAATCGCCTTTGCACACTCAGAAGTGCACCTAAAAATCTGCCTAAGTGAGCTACTTTGTCAGTTAATATCTTGTACCTCAAGATGAATTTTTTTGAGATGTTTGTTGCAATGAATTCTTGGGTCAAATGGTAACATGCATGCTCGATTTCAAGCTCTCAGGTTGAGTTTTGATGGGTCATTTAATTGTCTTCTAATTGCAACTGAGTCAAAATGGGTGTTCTAGAAAGTTTCAAATTTTTCATTTCTAAGGGCAACCCATTTCTGAATTTAATCCAAACATCTCCAGCTCCATTTTAATCAAAAATGGAGGTCATCTGATGCATTATTTAATGCATTAAAGTTGCAGCAAAGGCATCTGATAGGCTAGTTTACAAAGGAGGTCCTAAAAATATTTCGACAATTAAAGTTTTGAGAAAATGGGTTTTCCATAAATAATTGATTAGGATTGCTCGCAAAAGGTCATTGTTCCAAGTGGTCTCATTTGTGAGCAGCAAATTTTCATTATTTTTCCATTAAGAAAATTAGTTTTTCCCACTTTGCAACTTTCAAAATTTTAAAGATTTAAGGCATTTTCAATGTTTTAAATGTTGGGGGAGGACTTCAAATACATTTTTAAATGTTCTATTATAAAATTGAAGTTGATTTTTTTCACCAAAAGCCTTTGCCTGCCAGCCTATGAGTGCAAACAGATGGGTTTTGAGAAGGGCAGTGGGGAAACATATTTTTGGATTTTTTGAGGCCTCCCAAAGCTTGTTTATGGATTGAATAACTATTCTATCCATATTTGAACACTTAAGGGAGGTTTTAGAGCATTCAAATTGCAGAAATTAGCTGATATGATGCTCTAAAATGCTCAAAAATTGCTTTACATGCCCAGCTGCAACAAAAAATGACTTGCATGATTGCAAATCCATTTGCAACCATTTCTCACATCTTGGGAATGATTTAAATATTTTTTGAAACATTTTCAAAATTCCATTCACCATAAAAATGACCCAGCATTTGATTTCCTGATCTGTAACAACTTTCATCATGCAAAGAGCACTCAAATGTAAATTTCATATTTTTACATGGAGTA